>JAQIWH010000735.1:0-41613 GCA_034695005.1 Cryptops parisi | reverse complement strand
CTGTAGGAGGGTATAAAGAATTATGCATTTATGGCATGTAGCGCCCGCCATATTGGTTTTTCGTTGATGCTATTAACCAGTGTGGGTAAGGTCTCCAAGACGAATTCATAGACACCTCATTTATCGAAATCCATCGAGTAGTTTTCTTTTTATACGTAGAAACTCACACACACACTCACTCACTCACTCACAAGTGAAGCTAATATAAAGAGTATAAAAACCGGATATAGTTAATAATACCGAACAAAACAACATCAGTTATTTATTTATTTATTTTAAATTTTACATCTCATGGAGGCAAATCAATATACAGAAATTCATGTGTATAACAAATGATGGAACAATTCTTTTTTAAAATGAGTACAATTATGATAACAGATGTTGTTTACACAAACTAAAGAGAGTTTTCGAATTCTTGTTGGTAAAGAGTTCCAACTTATGGTATTAAGTGGGGAAACGGTTGGATGCATATTTACAAATGAGTTGAGGTCATCGTAAAGGATACCTATGCTGTTCTCTTATGCTTGGAAGTGTAGTGAGATACTGTTTTAAGTAATTTAGGGGGCTAGCGGATGCCGTTTCCAATAGAAAGTAATCTGTGATAGAGGATCAATCTAGAGATGGGTAATAGATTACGTATTTTTAGAAATTGAGAAATAGAACGATATCTAGAAAGAGAAAACAAGATACGGACTAATCTATTGTAGGCAACTTGGATTCTCTGATTGCGAAATTTAGGTGAATCGGCCCTTGGTATTCGTCTGTCAAGTTATGTCTCTCTGAGACGCAATTCACTATCCATTTTCTCGTTTTGCTTTCTCGATGAAAAGAATCTAGTCCCGGTGTCAGCCTGTTTTCAGATTAATCCGGCTTCAGCTTATCCGCGGTGACTTGAAACCGCGTTGACATTTCCGGGTGGTAGGGTGAAGCTGATTTCCAATTTTCCCCGGGTGTAGCTTACGATTTTAAACTATTCCCTCTAAAAAATCGATTATTCATAACACAAATACGGCAGACGAATTCCCTCGAGGATCGTTTAAAGTCGGTTAGATGAGGATTACCGATTACCAGGAGGAGGTAACTTGAAAACGGGGATAGCTTGGATCCTTCACGCGTGGGAGATCGTCGTTCTTATCTTACCACGCTGAAGAGGACCACTGACCACTTATTTCCATCTGTGGGGTTCAAAAAACACCCATGTTGCGCAATAGCAATGCTCACCTCACCGGTGTTGGTATTCGAAAAACATAGCCTATGGCCTCGCTCGTCAATATACCGCTAGAACACGACGATTTGTTGTTCCTTTAAAAAGTGACGCTACATTGTCTCGTCGCGTGACCAACGACAAAGCGCCATTAAGGATTAATCTCATCAACCAGCCAACTAAAACACGAGCGTAGTTATCGAGAGAAACGACGTTGAAGGAAGAAAAGGAGTTGTTAAGCCCCAATCAAGCGTGTCGGTGAATCGTATCGAACCTTCCATCTTCCGTGTCATTAAGCTTTCCACGAGGTTAGACCTCTGGTTCCTACGTCATACCCCCTTCGCCCGCGAGTGTATTGAAATAACCTCCTCCTCCTCCTCCTCCTCGTACAGTCCTAGTCATCGTAGTGGTAATTCCCATCGAGATTCTTTTGTTCGACCAAACAACTTGGGTGTGTTACGACTCGAATCATCATCCGTCGACTTAATAACCTTAATCCCGATGGAAAAGAGGGGGTAGAGGACAAAAAAAAAGTTAAGAGGGGGTATTTCTAGAGGAAAAGGAAAGTGCCCACCACGGGTGAATGTGATGGATAGATGGCGCAAAATGGCGAGCCGAGCAGTCGGACTCGATCGTCCCGAACATCACTCTTTCCCCCCACCACGCGCCGTGTTGTATAGAGCAAAAGATGAGACTTGATCCCTCACGTGAGGGTATTCCACCCCTCCCCCTTGGCTACCTACCCCCTCATTCCCTCGGCTTAATTCCTCCCATGACGAAGCACAATCAACGATGAGAACAACGCGCTCCTCCACTTTTACGTTGATGACGACGACACGCGCTTGGTAACATGAGGGGGTAATAACACGCGACTCCGAATAAAGTACATCCCCCATCGACCAAATGAAAAAAAGAAAGAAAGCCCCTCCCTCTAAAGTGTTCGGAGGTGAGACCACTATTCCTGAACCCAACATCGTCATCATTGAGTGAAACCGTTTCCGCTTCGATACCTTCCGCATCGCGAGAAACGACCGGAAATCGTCGTGGCGGAAACGGTCAAATCCCCTTCGAAGACATTTCCCATCCTTAACATTTCCTCGAGCATGACTGACTCGCAACACTGACTCGAGCAAGATTCTCGCACAAAATGTCTCACTACCTGAAAATGACGCTAGTCAATCTCACTCGTGAGCGTAAAGCATGGAAACGATACCATGCTCTGCTCAACCAATAGTTACTTTATTTTTCAACACCGATACGTGGACCTGTCAACTGTAAATTTTCAATTATCCGGAATTGCCATCCAACATTCTTTAATGATCAACTGAAATACGCCGCAAACGAGACTAAGATTCCTCCTTCTCCTCATCATTTAATTTAAGCAGCTCCTTCACCGGTGATATCAGAGCGTTCCGGATAGAACGACGATGTACATGGGTAGTCAGTCACCCCAAATAACTTGAATAATTAGACATAACTAATAATTTATGTACTCAATGCAATATTGTTTCAATTTTTTTTTTAAAAATGCATTAAAAAAGTACATACTGTAGTCTAGTTATGATTACTTTTGTTACTTGTATCCGATGTGTTTGTCTCAAAAGAACGTAAAACAATAAATCAAATCAAATTATACGGAATTGTCACGCAACCGATCTAGTCGTGTCAAATTAAAAAAAAAAATGTCGGAAAGTAGAATAATTTCGCTTGAAGTAAAGTAAACTATCAATCATCATGTCATCTGCCTCTTCCTGACGAATGTATTATAACTGTATCCATTTTTAATCACCCTACACAGAAAAGTCTAAACAATTTGAAACTGACTCATTTATAGCGCCTATCTGATGCCACAACGTTTCAATTTTTTTCTTCTTTTCATTAGAAACCAATTTCTTAACGAACCGGAAGTGACTTTGACCAATAGACATTATCGTGCTTATTATTACTATTATAAAATGTAAAAAATAATTTCTACACGAACAGTATAAAGAAAAGTAGACTTATTTTAAGAGAAACCGCGTTTTAGTCTCCCACAATTTCATTTTCTTCTTCCTCGACATCTTGTTAATGAGAAAAAAATTTACGCCCTCGTAAAATTGTTTTGATTTATGTAAGCTATACCTACAGACCTATGTGTGTGTATGGATAGATATATATGTATACGTATAGCTATGAAATTATTATTAAAAAAGTTCTTGTTCCGGCGGAAGAAGAAAAAGAAGAAGCGAATTGTACATCAAAGACGACGATGACGCCCCCTGGAGAAGACGAGTGCCATCAAATTTTAAAACTTGCATTACCGGTCGGAATCTGATAAGGGGATTATGGGTAACGGTGCCAAAGGGAAAGTACTGTAGAAGAGAAAAAAATAAATGAAGAAACTGACAAAAAAAACAAAAAAAAACTGAACGACATCCCCCTTATGACAGTTTCTGAACTTGGAAAAAAAAACTATTTTCCCATGTCACCACGAGAGATGGGTGACGAAGATCACGGTACCTACTCGAAATACACGATTTGTAGGTTTAATTGACACAATGATGTTGTTTTGTTTTAATGATCACGGTTTTAAACAAACAAAACAGTTGCTTGTATCCTTGCTCTCTAAGTAAAAGGTTTCTGTAGGTAATTGGAGAAGAAAATATTGCTCGTTTAAAAACATTTTTTAAACCGGTTTTAATTCATACGATGATCTATAAGTTTTGTACCGAAAATAAAACCGGCTCAAATTCGTTTTACCGCGATTTAAAAATAAAATAACATCCCTCGCCACCTTGATTATCTTAACTGCTTTGAGGGTTCATATCTGAGAAAAAAAAATGTTGTTAATTTAAAAA
Organism: Cryptops parisi; assembly: GCA_034695005.1. Taxonomy (NCBI): domain Eukaryota; kingdom Metazoa; phylum Arthropoda; class Chilopoda; order Scolopendromorpha; family Cryptopidae; genus Cryptops; species Cryptops parisi. The sequence continues at coordinate 37,572 of JAQIWH010000735.1, read as the reverse complement.
AATAAATATAAAAAACCCCTAACGTTTAAAACAAACAAAAATTGAAGAACATAAAAAAAAAGATTGTTTCACCAATCGGAACTCCAGGTTTCTGAAAGAAGATCAAGAGGCTCGAGATAAAAGACCCCTTTTCCACGAAAAGCCGATTGGGACTTTCTTCTTCTTCTTCTTCTTCTTCTTCTCGTTTGATTTCTTCTTGGAGAAGAAAGACACCCAAGAAGAAGAAGAAGAGTGTGTCGCTCATCGTGTTACAAAACTCGACGCAAAGCCTTTTCGACTCTTAATATCCTAGGTGGACGTCTTCTATTAATTGCTTAGCAAGATTTCGCTCAACGACTCGTGTGATGAAAGCAAATTGGTCGACTTTAGAAATCAACCAAAGTGAACAAAAATGATGTTTATATTATATGAAAAAACTTAAACATTATTCCTAGAGATCAGCATTTTCTTCGCCGTTTCTTAAAGAAAGAAAAAAGAAAAATTCCATCATCATAAAAAAAAGTGAATATCTATTTATGTTTCCCCCACCAATAATCGAAGTCTAAAAATGATCCATCGAAGGTATAAAAAAATGAAGTGTTTCTCGTAGCGATGATCGATCATCGTTATCATGTGAGTTGCTATGGCAACAGTACACCTAAGGGCGAGATGGCCCTTCCAGATACCTCCCTATTCCACCTACACTCTGTCTCTCTCTCTCTCTATATATATATACACGTATATCTAGATTGTATATCTATAAAAGAAGAATAAAAACAACTAAAAACATCGCTTTTGATCAAAGTTGGTGAATCGAATCGTCATCGCCCCGAGGCTCAAAAGACAGCCTGTATAATAATTTCAAATCGGAACTGATAGACAATAATTATGTTTTCTACAATTAAATTCAGCGAAAAGATCATTTTAACAACAAAAAAAAATTTAAATGTAGGCTAGATACGGTGAAATCCGGTTATTATAATCACGGATAATGTTAACAATCGGTCATGGTTTTTTTAAACTACTCCACGTTATCCAAAAGCCGGTTATTATTATCCACTAGTCCCAAAGTGATCATCACCACCAGATTCCGCTTTATTAAATAAAATTCGAGCTGGTGTTATTATTGGGTAGAGACTGGTACTGTTGCGAAATAAAATTAAATATTAATTGAAATTGCTTCAAAACCACAAATCATGTGTCGTCATCATAAAACAAACGAAAGGTTCGGGAAGTCATGAAGCTTAATTTCCAATTTTTCATCCATTATTTTTATTAAGATCTAATATCACGCAACTCGCAAAAAACCTTTTGCCTACTAGAAATTCCCACGTGACTAAGAAAAGGACTAATGTACGATAAACTTCTTATCAGGTCCTTTAAGGGTTCTTTCTCAGTCACGTGCGAGCTTAAATTCAATCGCATCAAAAAAAAAAAAGCTGAAAGAAGAAGATGATGAAATGCAAATAAAAAAATGAGATAATGATAAAAATGGAAAAGAAATGTAAATTTAAAATTCAAATGTTCTTTCTGCAAAAAAATAAAATAAAATAAAGATGTGAAAATCTTACTTAAAAAAAGCCACCTGCTTTTTTTTCAATACGCCAAAGTGAAAAAGTGAACTCGAATTAAACCGATTGGGTTTTTTGTTTTTTATCAGTAAGTTTACATTTTTGCACGTGACTGAAACATTCGTACGTATCTATGGAGAAAAACTCGATAATTCATCAAGAGTTTAAAATCTAATTTTCCATCTCGTAGGAAATCAAAAGAAAAGTGTAATTGCATTTTCGCACCTTTGTTGACGACTGATTAAACGCACTCATCTTGAAACCATAAAAAAATAATAACGCCATTTATTTTTTATAAGTTGGCCAACTTTTTTTTCAAACAGCTTCCGTAGAAATGAATAATAAAAATAAAACTTAAAAAATATTACGACTGTCGTGATAAAAAAACAAACTCTTAAAAACTCGATTTATAGGCTATAAAAAAACTTGAACGAATAAAGTTCTCCATTGAAAACGAAAACTAAAGTGTTCATCATAAACAACTTTTAAGTGTTTTGGCAATAACAACAAAAATCCAAAATCACACACAAACACCATTTCCGAACTGACAAAAAAATACAGCTATGTTAATGCGTAACAACGTGACTGTCACGATGCATTTCACCAGGAAACTGTAAAAGATGAAAAACCCAGTCTGTCGCCATTAAAATCAGTACCGCAGTTACAACGTCTAGCACCAAAATGCCGCCATTGCTCGTTTTGGAATTCGTTATCGTGGCCACGAGAACGATTGGACGTGTGGCGTGAGAAATGCTGGTGGGATACTATACTACTCCTACTCAACAATAAAGAACACTATTTTTTCTCGAATTTATGGTATGGCTTTTTCATCGTCCTTGTAGACGGTGACGTCATAAAAAAAGAAAAGTGTGTGAAAACGTCGTGATTATCTGAAATCTACTTTTCTACGATACGAACGATCATTAGCGCGACATCCAGATTTTTCTTTTCTCTAACTCTACACTATAGAGATGTATTGGTTTTATGAGAATTTGCGCCCCATTCCGGAATCCTTTTGTGTCCCGAAGCCAAAACGGAGGAAAATTTCCATTCACTGTCTATTGGTCGTGTCATCGGTCAAGACAACGTCAATCGAGGGAGTCCTCTTTTGGTGGAAATAACAGGGTCGACGGATCCCTCGAGCCCAAAGGGTTGTAGCAGGTAGTAGTACTGTAGGTAGTGTACTTCGTGAAGCGTTCATCATCATCAATCCAGTTTGAGGGCGGCCTTTGACCTCTCGTCTCGTCCATTACGGATGAGTGCCACCGACCGGCCATCCGGAAGAGACACAAGCCACTGCCTTAGCTAGCCGACCAACATCTCGAAGGAAGACGACCAAAGTGACCTCCATCGCTGCCAACTACCAACGGAATACCAATGTCGAAAAAGTGAAAAACAGGATCAGTCATGTCGACAAACTGCGTGGCGCGAATTATCCTCCTTCGAGATATCCAGTTGTATGTACCTACACTCAATGGTCAATTGAGTTTCGAGTCGACGACTCGGCGACATAAAAATAAATAAATAAGATTTTTCTTCTTGACTACTGGACGACACGACTCGTGTTTTTATGTTCCGTAAAAAAGAAATATAAAGTAAAAAATAGAAACCTCGAGTCGTTGTTTTACACGCTGACGATGAAAAGATACGACCTCCCCACACTTATCCACCACCACCTTACACGCGCAAAAAAAATTTACACCAGCCAATAAAACGTTTTATGGAGTTGTACATCATTCCCTAGCACAAAGTAGAGTGTACCGCGACTAGTTACAACCAGAGCCACCAGGCGGCCTTTCTAACGACATCAAAGGGTTACCGCCAACACACACACACACACACGGGCGCTCACCAAACACGCCTACATAGATACGCGCCCACACACAACATGGCTATAGTCAGTGTATATACAGACAGACAGACGGACAGATTGAGAAAAGTGAGCGGAACTGATTAAAACCAACTTGGTCTCTCCCTTTGTCCTCCCCCAATTTTCATGTCCACTTCCGCTTTTACCAAAACGCGTTATTAAATTTTCATTTTTCAACACTATGAAATTATTTCCGAAACGCATCCAAATGAAATGCGACAACTTCCGGCTTCGAGTGGAGTGTTTTCGCTCCACATTATTAGTTTTTTTTCTTCAAAAAATAAATGAAAAACCAAACTTCATCCATCAATAAATCGGTTTTTTTAATGGGCGAAAAATTATTATTCAACCCCTAGTGCCGAATATAGGTCAAGCAGAGGTTAAAATAAAGCGTTGGAATACTCTCCCATTTACGCTGGGGTCTCCTATTTTCTCCTGTTCCAGAGCCTCTTCTGTCTTTCATGTTAATTTCAACATCTCCCACTAGTTTAAGCACCGTTGTCATGACAACCCGAGAGTTAAAAACAGGTAATAGCTATTTTTTTATATTCAGTTTTTATCAGCTGTAATAAGTCCTTTTTGGCTATGTTAACATTTTATCTTATTTATTTTTGATTTTTCTGACTCCGTGCATGTTCTGTAATCGTTATACGATTATGATTTATAACTTTTTATTTATTTATTTATTTTTGTAACACTATGTCTTTTATTTGTATTTTGATTTGTACATCGTTCCTTGGAACGCAATGACACTAATCAACTTTGGAGTCATAGGCTCGTCTTTTTTTTTTTTGGCGTTTCTAATAACAAGATCCAATGTATAGTAGTTATAACGCGGTTATATTAAAAATCAACACAAATTATTTCGAATAAAATTATGAACTGAGACCATCTTTCCTATTCCTCACTTATGCGATACTTTTTTTTAAGAAATCGCATCTGCGGCGTTAAACTAAATGCTGTCCCAACAATCAGTAATAATTGAGCAACCTTGCAGCATTGCTTTCTTTGTTGTTCCATGGCATGGGCACAAAATGGCCGAAACTTGGAGAAACTTTTTCTCTTCGTTTTCTGTATCCTTCTCCTAGGGGAGCTGCTACTAATAAATAACTCGCGAAATGATGAAATCCCTTTTCCGTCGACCGATGTGTCACTGTCACGTGTCATTATCCCCCTGTTCTGCAACGTGACAAATGAGACTTCTCAAACCCCTCCCTTTACCTACAATTCCCTACGCACACACACTAAACTAACTAACCAATCGACGATGAAAGAATGACAAATGAGAAAAACTACGCTCATCAAACTATAAAAACAAAAACAAAATAATTGTCAACCATCGTCGTGTCCAAAATGTCAACGCCGAAGGTTGGGTGCAATTCTATTCCAGATTGCATAAAAAAAAATGGAGTCACTATTCTTAATGAAAAGCTGTTAAGAAATAATTATGCAAAATAGTAGATCAACAAAATCAATATTTCATACTAAGAAAACGAGGGGGTGAAAAAAATGGAAGAAAACGCCGTCTTTGGAAAATGAGCTTAATTGGCCAAAGCAAGATGAGATCCTTAAAAGTTGGAAGGAAAAAATTCACCATAGAAAGAATGTAATGGAGAAAGTGTCTTCCAACTCGACTCCTTTGAAGTGCAAATGCGAATCAATAACACGAAACAAAACAAAACCCCCTTCGTTCCACAGTCAAATCACGCGCAAACATGTATAAAAAAATGGAATAAAATACGGTTGAAAAAAAAGATAAAAAAAAGAGGGGGAAAAAACGTTTACGGTCGACTTGGGAAGACGATGAGAAAGCAGCGAAGCGTCAAGACTGGGAAAAAATAGGGGTAAAAAAAGGTGGGGATTATTCTTCATTCACAAGGTTCATTACTAAGAACAGATACACGCCCTCCAAGAAAAAGTGGGGTGGAAGTTTGTTCCTAGGCCTTCAAAAACCTTTACCCCCATTTTTGGTACGATTTTAACCCTCTCTCGCAACAACACCTCCTGTTAATGCTTCAACGCTGAGAAAATTTTAATTACGGTGATCGGGGAAAGCAAAAAGCCATTTATTCCCTTTTTTCCCCTCCGTTCGTCTGTTTTTCCCCTACCCCTTGTCTTAAGTAGGGAGAAGCGTTTTAACGAGCAACTCATTTCAAAGGTGGTGCTTGGTTGTTGCTGCGCTACGGCTTTAGGTAGCAATTAATAGAAAAGACAATTTTCATTAAACTTTTCCTTCCCATTAACAAGCGGGATTTTACGTTTCTTTCCCTTTTTTATTCCACGACTAATTTAACCTTGTTCTTCTTTCCACTGATAACAAATTTCAAACATCTTATCGTACCACGGATCAACGTATCCCAGGGCAGCGTTCTCCGCTGCTTGTTTTAAAAAAAGAAAACAGACAAGTCGAAAAAGCCACCAAGATAAACGTGATTGGCACCTTTCGAAACAACAATGTCGCAGCCATGGAAACGTACAACCCATCTCAGCCCGGTCGCCAAAGCCCGCGACGATGACGTCAATTTCTAACGATAACGTCTGACGGGGAATGTAACCCTGGTGTTAAGCTTTGGTCACCGAGCACTTTTCGGTGAAATCTGCGAAAGGCATTAAAACTCGAGCCATTGCGTATGTCACGGTTTCAGCCGCTTCGAAGTTGAATTGGATGTCCCTTTTACAACGTTCGTCGTCTATTTCGGAAAGACAAATGACCTTCTTTTCCGAAACAAAGCCTCGACAGTGAGCTTGAGCGTTGATCCCCTCTCGTTGATTTAGAACCCTTACACAAAATGGACGACAAAATTCGTCTTAAGCAGCAACGTTCGTTCCTCTCTCGAGTATTGCAGACTCCATAAGGACAGACGGACTTTCATCGTCATCAACATCTAAAGGAGCGAAAAGAAATGAAATTTAACTACCTGGACGCAGGTTGAATAGGGGAACAAGTTCCCTATCGATTGAGATGCGCGCGCGAAATTTCGCTGCCTACCAATTAGAGAAGCCGGCTCTAACGTTAAAGATAGACTAGGTCTACGTCTAGAATGCTCATTTTTCTTTCATTCGTTCACTCTTTCTGTTCAATCGAGGCTTCCACCACCCACCACCGATGGATAATAAATGGCAGAGGCAACACACGCACACTCTGTCGACTCTGCCAAGCGTGAGGAAGCGACGAAGATAGAAGAGTGAGTAGTCGGTGGCTGTTGCCTCGAGTCGGCACACTCTGCCCCTCCTTTCGACTGTCGCTTTTCGACTTTATTAAATCCCAAAGTTTAATGATTGAGAAAATTCGCGTGTCAACGAAGACCGACTTCACGCTCGTCCGCCTTCGCTATCTTAACTCAACATTCTTCTTCTTCTTCTCAAACTCACGAGAAAGTTTCCGCAAAAACGATCATGAAGAAAGCTCGAACTTTTCAAGCAAAATCACTCCTTGCTGCTCTACATTTTACAACACTCGTTCAATCTAAGTTTTAGTTTCAATTTAGCCCAGCTTCAAAGTGACATCGTGGAAAGAAAAACATTTTCAACGCGTGCAAAGATGAAACTAAAGAGATCTCGAGCTACGCCAATTCCGTCTATTCCGCTATTCCGCTATTAGGCAACGAAAGAAATCTCTTCCGAGTAGGCTACTCGTACAGGCAACAAAATCGCTCTAAGATGCGATTTTGTGCGTGGTTGAATGCTTCTGCAATGCAGTGTTTCCTGTTTATGGTCATTTTTGATATGTAATTTTCGATTTATGCGAGGTTATAAGTCTAAAGACTACCAGTCTAATAATAGTTCATTGCGTTCCATGGAAACAATTTGACATTACAAACAAGACTTATGCTAATAAAAAAAAAGGCAAACTTAAAAATACAAATACTAAGAAATAACGGAACCTTGTGATTGACAAGGATGTCAAATACCTTCATTGTCTCGTCAACATCAAGTTTTAATTCGTTAAATGTCATAAAGAAAAAGTCATTTCAGAGACGTTTCAAAAGATAAAAGCAACCGAAGAAAAGGACACGCCCCTTAATAGAAGACCCCTCCATTCTCAATCTCGTTTCTCGAGTCGGTAAATTACGAGAAATGGAGAAGAGTAGGAAAAACGATAAATCGCGCACCTTCTGCGATGATACTACTACTACTACAACAACAACAACAACAACAACAACAAAAAGACAACCAACATGAAATAGTACTAACCCAAAAGAAAAGAAAAAGGACACCGAGAAGAAGAAGAAAATAAAAACAACAAGCAGAAAACTCCCCACGCGAAAGCTCTATTTCGCTATCGATGACAACCCCCATAAATAACACTCGGCAACACCAATAAACCACCCTCATCGATTACCATCTCCTGGGCTGTTTCTTCTCACTTTTCCGCGTGGACCTTAACAACTCGCTTCTGTTTATCATCATCATCATTATCATCCGAGATTCCATTCCTTTCTTTTATCCCCCACTTTTTTTCCTTCTCTTCCATACTTAATCTATCAAGCCCCGAAGGAATCTTAAAGCAACAGCTCCCTCATTGCACAAACGTCTCTGTTAATTTTTATAGCCTATTAAACAACAACAACAACCCCTTCTTCGTTCCGTTTTTAACCCACCCGCGCATTCCTCATTCAAGGTTGAACTCATCGAAGCTCAACCTAATTAGTTCACGGACAAAGCCATTTTCCTAGCTGCATTTCATCAAAACGAAACTTCACTTCTCAATTTTCCTTCATGAAAATGGAAACACAAATTTGCAACAACAATTAGAAGAGACCCAGAGGCCCGTAAGTCGTATTTCCTCAAAAAGATGAGGAGTGAGAAATTGAGTTATCTAATGTTCTTCCTCCATAGGCATCAAGAATATAATTAGTTTTTACAAAAGTAAAGTACTACCGAGACAGGCCAAATCATCGAAGAATCGAGTGACTAGCTCCTTTCGTTTCGACATTCGTTAATCACTGTGGTGGAAAAACGCTTTCGTTTCAACATGTACGACATTGTTACAAAAGCATACTTAAATTTACAATAAACATCGATGTTATGTTTAAACAAAGTGACGCTTGTAACCTACTGACATGCCTACCGAAAAAAAACTTCGTTGGACATGCACGACATACCCATGAAAACGATGTCATAACTGATAAATTGGTTCCTCCCATGTATCGATGCAAAAATCTCACGCCACGATGTCACGAAGTTGGTATTTTGGCAACGTTCACACGCCTACTTAGAAAAACGAACCCTGGTCCGTCAACACGCACAGGTCGTTGCTAAAACACGCCTTAACAAGTGAATTAAAAATGCTTTTAAGCATACTTTTTATATACTGTACAGCGTCCGCTAGATTGGATTTAAGTATAACCAGCATCACTCGTTAGAATAAGGCGGATCCGAGAACACCTCATTCATCAAAATTCATCGAGCTATTTAGACTGTAGGAAGGTGTAAAGAATAATGCCTATATGCCATATGGCATGTAGCATCCGCCATATTGGTTTGTCTAGCCAGTGTTACTCGGTAAAACGAATCCATACACACCTCATTCACCAAAACCTATCGAGTAGTTTTGTTTTTATATGTAGAAAGTCACTCACTCACAAGTGAAGCTAATATAAAGAGTATAAAAACACAAACTAAACCAAATTTCATTTCTTGAAACCTAGCGTCGTCGTTACAAATCTCGCGCAATGAACCAACTCGAGCAACGAAAGTTTTCGTAACGACGTTGCCTAGACAACGAGCAACGATGGGTCGAAGAACGCAACCCTGAGTCGAGAGAAGATCTTTCTTACCACGAGATGACGTTCCACGACCACCAAACCAAAAAGAAATCGATAACCAAAAAACTTACTACTAGAACAAAGATTTTTGAAAAGTTCAAAAAAGTTTTAACGCATTCCAATAACGGAAAGCGAGAGAGAAAGAGAAGGAATAAAAAACAAAAAGAAGTCACCCAAAAGTTAGGCGACGAAAAAGTGCCATTGTCAGCTATCGATAGAGAAACCATTTAGATGCTGACATCAGCGTTCGATAAGTGGATCACGTTTAAAGAACTTTGTTTTAAAACTCCAACGATTGACCCCTCTTTCCGCTTTAATAACCACGTCGTTTATTCCACCCCTTTAAGAAAATATCCCCTCTCCCAGCAAACTATTTCTGCGTCTCGAGAAAAAAAAGTTTCTCGTCGAAAACTATTCACTTATCGTATGTCAATCACTGTCAACCATTTTTTTTAACCTCGGAAAAAAAAATCGAAACCAGAAACTCGACATTTTACGTTGGAGATAAAACCCCATCATTATCATCATCATCGTCGTCGTCTTTTCTTATCCAAAAGACACGTCCGGAAAGGTCCGAGCTTTAGACCAACGATACAAAAAGAACCCTTTTATTTCTGTAAAAAAAAAATATCCCCACCTTTTCACTCCTAACGTCGCAACACACAACAGGAAAAGTTGTAAAAGGAAAAGTCGATTGGCAGACGTGGACTTAAAGGGGAACGAGTCGAGCGAATAAAAAAGATAATCGCAATGCATGTTACTGTGAAATGGTTACTAACAAAACAGTGATAAGCTTATATAGCTTAGAATCGAGTTACGTAGAATAAACATCGAATTTTATATTTTTTTACTTCTTTTGGAATTGACCACCATGTTGGAAAAGCCATTGGCATGGGTGACATCCTTCGCAGGGTTCAAAGCAACGACTAGGATATTTTTTTCTGGCGCACGATGCATCACTTCCACACAAATGCCGAGGTAAAAAGGTGAATCCAAAGGAAAGTTAAAATAGTCGAACAAAAAAAAATAAAACTGAAAAAAAAAAAACCGTTACGTTTTACGTTTAATGTAAAAAAGAAAAAAAAAGAGTAAAGGAAACTTCTTTCAGTCAGAAACTTCCATTTTAGATTCGCGTTTTTCTTACTTTAATGTATTAAAACGGAAAGTGAAGGAAATAATAGCAATTGGAAAGTTTAAAAAGAAACGAAAACCCTAATTAACAAAATTCTATAAATCGATAAACCACCTAAACTGTTTTTTTTTTGTTTTAAAAAAATCGATGTTGAGAAAATCAATTTCTAGAAATCATTCAGATTTCTACATCTATAGCAAAAAAATCAAAATCAATTCTCAAAAACTGGTGTAATTGAAGGCTTGCCCAGAATAACGTTGCACGAGCCAATTCCTAGTTAAGAGTGAATGAAGTATTCAGCAACACATTGATTGTCATCTATTAGGTGACCAATGTCACCTAATACATATAGGTATGTTTTAGGCAGAGGGCCGTAACTCCTTGCCTCACAGCGACCGTGCAATAAAATACAACATCCCATCAAAATTGCTAAAAATTGACGGTCGCGGTAAAACGTGATCAATTTATGACGTAAGTGAGGTAGCTGATCACATGTTCGAGGTAAGCTAATCAACAATCGAGAAGGAGGTGACCTAATTTTTTGCCGATTGTAAACAAACGACCTCCATGTTAGATTATATTTAATCGACTACGCTTATTCAACAGCTTTAAGAAGGCCGCTAGTGTAGATAAATTGTCACTCACATGTAACTAACAAAGCGTCACATTTCAGCTAGCTGTGAAGTTTATTTCAAAACATTACAAATTTTGCGACATGTTTTTGTCCTTCGGGTCTTAGTGCAGCCAATAGTTTTTTTTTATAAAACTGGATAATAGTTTTATATTAATCCATTATAGTAATCCAAAATCATATATAATATTCCAATCAAATTATAGTTATAAAAAATATCTATTATAGTTTTTATAAAACTATAATGGAATATAGATGGCTCTTTGAATCCATCTTTTGAGTCATTGCGCAAGAAAGATCTAAAACCTGAACGGCGAATCGACAGACTGAAAAGTAGACACAGTTATCGAAACACGAAACTTATAGAAAACCACTTTCGGTTTTAAAACTACCAATAACGGTGAACTTGAAGATTTTGTTTTAATTATGGGTGGAGCTACCGCGATGACGATAGCGGTTGAGGCAAGGAGTTACGGGCCCCAGGTATGACTTTGTCTGTTGGCGACATTAGAAAGCGGTTTTCATAATCATCTCAATATTGAATTCTGACGCTTGCAACGTTATTCTGGGCGAGCCTTCAATTTGTTCTGCATTCTCATCTACGACACCCAGCAAGCAACCCACTTAAATTGAAACCAAGTTTTAAACACTTTCCAAAGTCATTAATCCAAATTGAGAACTTGATTAACTTGCCCGAATCGATAACTTCCAATCGATGACTCAATGTACCGTACTAATTAACTCGTCTACCAACAAAACAACCCCACGAAGCCGTCATGAAATTTCAATAAAACCAAGATTTTAGCAATACCAAAAAGACCAACAGCATTAGTACTAATACCAAAAACTGATCACCGATTCATAGGGTGCGAGGAATTTGCCACGAGTCTGAAAAATTCTCGTAAACGATAGTACAGGGTGTCCACAACGAGATCCCAACATTTGGAAACTCTATTATCATGCGAGGTTATACCAACGTGATGCTGGGTGGAACAGAAGCGGAAACTAAGAAACTGCCGTGAAATTTTGTAGTGATTGTCAGATCCGCCATGGCAGTGCAGTCAACCAAAATGCCGACTCTGAGTGAGCGAGTAAAAGAGAAGTTGGGTAGTGCTATAGAGGTCAGTCGTATGGGAGAATGCTGCGGACTATACGCGTGAGTTAAACTACGCCTCGACATGCTTCATGTCACCAAAGGCGCCCATGTAAAAATGCACCTGATATTTTTTTTTATGAAACTCGAATAGGTTCACTATCATCTATTTATTTAGTCATGGTTATGGACGTATTTACCTTCAAACTGTTAAAATGGTTATATCTCATTGTGGACACCCTGCACAGTAGTTACAATAAGTTTCGCAAGTGTCAAGATGTTTGACTATCGGCAATCGACAATAAGTTGTGAGGGGGAACCTACGAGCTCGCAACTCATTTGTTCTATGTGTCATTTAGAGAATGAAAAAATCTTCGTTGAACTTAGGCTTTCACGCTCACGATGCCGAGAGTATTTTGTGTGTGATGCTGGTACATACCATAAAAACACGTGATGTAATTTATAACTCGGTGCGATATTATAAATTTCCCATCGAGTGCGTGATAAAAGAATACTTGTACACAACCGTCTCAATCCCTTTCGCAACAACTAAAGTCTAAGACCGAATAAAAAAAACATTGACCCATAAAGACGACGTTGCACCTAAAAAAAACGGCAACAACAACGACAACCATGATGTCTATAATTCACGTGTCCTAAACTCCCCAGAGTGCAACAACGAACCCTTCGCTACCATAAACAGAAACAATCCCCTTAAAAACAAAACAAAAAATAAATAAGAGAGAAAAAAATGAGTTGGCTGGCGTTATTACTCGAGGCGTGGGAGTAGTTCCCAAAAATAAATAAATAAATAAATAAATAAAAGAAAAACGAAGTAGTGAGTTGAAGATTTACACCCGACCAACAACGCACGTTCCCCGAAGCGTGGCAACCAAATTAAAATAGATCTCTACACCTCGTCGTCGCAAACAAGACGCCATCTTGCCTCTTCACGTTTAACAACCCGGTGAAAATAAATAAATAGAAATTTATAACTCACTTTTTTAATTTTGTTTTTGTGCAAAACAAAATCCTTTAATTCAAATCGTCCTTCCTTTTAAGTTCTTGTGAAATAAAAATGGTTCGAGTTGATCCTCAAGGATGGCTGCTAAAGAAATGTAAAGAAAATATATTTCTGGCTAACCCGAGGGACGTGGGTTAAAAAATGGTTGAGATAGAAGAAAAAATGAAAGTCGACTAAAGGGTTGAGATAAAAGTCAACCGAGACCATTCGCTTCACGTGAATAAAAGATGGTCTAAAAAGACAATCTCCATTTGGCAAAAAATGGAAAAAAATTATAGAGAGACAAAAAAAGATACAGTATGACATAGAAAAACAAAATGAAATAAAGGGAAAAAAAGTCAGAAGGTTGGAATAGATATAAATTTATAGAGTTGACGTCGGTCGAGTGAAATAAATTCCTAAAGGTAGCCCTACCAAGTTATTCTTAAAGCCACTTTATAGTTTATCGATACACTTTTCCAATAAGAGATTGAAAACGAATTACCCGTTTTGACCTGTGCTTAAAATTTCCATAATTTTATTTATTCAGTTTTCATGTCGGTCTAGTTTACGTAAACCAAACGTCATTGAGACGGTTCGATATCATTAAAATATATCTATCGAATGACGCGGAATGAAAATTCAATTCTCGAGTCATTATAGCTTGATTGGTTATAATACGAATCAAAGGCAATCTCGACGGATAGCCTCCTTTTAACCGTTTCCTATTTGAATCCAAAAAATCCACCGATTTACTTGCTTATGACGAGTGCAAAGAAACATCGTGATTCCTAATGGATCCGTTCAGAGAAATTCGAGTCGAGAATCAGTCGAGCGAAAGAGAAATTGGAGAAGATGAAATGATGAAAAAGAAAAACTGTTTCCGAAACGAACACGAATCAAGATGGACACCATCACGATCACTAGCAACACAAGAAAGGCAATAGAAGAGAAGATGAAGAAGAAGAAGAGGAATCTTTTGTATAGCCAAGCATGCAACCGCAAAGTGCTAACCTCAGCAGCTCGATTTCGAGCCAAGTTGAAGAGGATTAGAAGGGGTTTAAGCCTCCTCCTCCAACGTAAAGGAGGAAAGAGTGGGGTAGGGAAAATGCCAACTCGAGCATCGCTATCCCAAAACCCCCAACTTATCTTAAAACCTCCAACTTAAACCCCCTTCCCCCCAACCTAGCACTAATTTCCTCCAACAACAGCGCTATAAAATGTGATTTATACAAACGAACCGATCCACGTTTTAATCTCTATTTAACCGTCGTCAGCACAATTAAAAGAGTTTCTGGTTTTACAAAAACATCAATTATTCCACGTATTATTCGAATTCTAAAAAATACGCACCAGTTATACATTTAAACTCTCACTTAACCGGCACCGGCATCTAGGTGGCTGCGGTGGCTAGATGCGCTGAGAAAGGTAACGCGTGATGGAACTAACGCGTCACTGAGCTAGCGCGTGCATAAAAAGTGCCCCCCCCCGCTGAGAGGACTAGGACGTGATAGAGCTAGCTCGTGAAAAAGATAGCGTGTGAGAAAGCCAGCGCGTGCGTGAGAATTGCACGTGCCAAAAGAACTAGCACGTGCACGAGAAGTATCGCGTGTAATTGAACGCGCCAAGTTTACTTCGAGTATCCCCTGTCGCTTGAATAGGCAAATGGGATGTTACCGAATAATTGAGGGTTTACGATGTTTGAGTACTTGGAATTACCAATTTCGTTCTAAAACCTTCAACGGATCATCAAAATTCGCCACAATTTTAAATTTATAACTTTCGACATAAAAATGAGGACTCTCCTTAGACTACCGCACTCCAACAACACCTAACAGGTAATAGTGATTTCGAATTCTGAATCAATACTTTTCTCTCACTTCTCTCTTTTTCTTTACTAAAAGTCCTTGTCAAGAACACGTTCGATAATTGGTCAGCGGTGAGTGACAAGGAATAAAGAAAAAAGCTGGCGAGGTATATATAAAAAAAAGAGAACAAAATAGGGGTAGGGGTACCAACGACAAAGGTTTGGGGACCCTATTGATCTTTCTCCTCCCAACACACAAAAAAACTATAAAAAAAGAATTCAAGCGCCATCTTGAAGCAGATCACGTGCGACCTCCCTCGTTATGCTGGACAACACAACTTCCTTTTTTTATAACCCCCAACCCCCAATTTTTTTTCTTCCAAATTTATTTTACTTTTTCTCCACTTTCAACTTTTGCCTCTTCACACGAAATAGAATTCCCCCAGAAATAAAAATTCCATTAAAAAATATCAAGAGTTGTCATTGTCGTCGAACGGCTAGTAAGTACCAGTGAAATAAATGTGAAAAGAAATAGAATAGTAATACGCATAGAAATGACGTCATTATCGACGAGCGCGACAAGAAATAAAAAAACAAAATGGAAAAAAGTGGAGACTTATTTTTATATTATTCGTATTCCATCCCATTTCAACATCACGTGATCTGATATCCATTATTCCTGCATTTTGTGGACACGTGCGAAATTGGCCGCGTTGTATTATAGAATGTTCCACTTTTTGTTTTCAGTGCGGTAGACACATTTTAACTTTGCCTACTCGCAACTCGTTACCAAAACAAAACTCGTATTTTTCAAAAGTAAAAAAAAACAAAAAAAGAAGTGACATTTTCTCATTACAATACCAAGATATTTAATTTAATTTTTTTGTCACCAAATTCTCGTTTAGTGCGCCTAACAATTTATGCGCGAATGAAATTGCATCTGTGGGAACAACGACGACATCGCCGCCCAGTGAGAGTTATTAATATCTCAACCACTGACAGGCCATTACAGTCTCCCAAAACCTATACGTGTATCTAGATAGGTAGGTATATATAATGGAACCTACTCCTCTTATCTCTTTCTGATAACGACCCGAGGCTCCGTTGGCTTCTAATTAACGTTTCCAACAAAAGAAATGCCGAAAAAGAAGCGCGACACAAAATGGCCGAATCCGATCAAAGTTCGTTAAGATTTATGACGTCGAATACCCAACAGGAAGAGATGGACTTGGTAGAAAAGATGATAACAAAAATATAAATTATGTCCAAATGAATCGCGTTTCAAAATACTGTTTAAAACTACGTTTGATGATCGTACAAAAAAGAAAAATGTAAAACATATAGGAAAAAAAAGAAGAAAAATCATCCAATAAATAATAAAAAGTGTCACGAAAAAATTGACGCCAAAGGGGATTGAACCGATTCAATTCGCTCCTTAAATTGAATTGATTCTGAGTTTCTCCTTCATCAATTGAACATCGGTAACATTAGTGGTAAAACCAATGACGATTGAACAAATTATATTAAAAAATATAAACTATTTTCAATTATTACTTATTTATCTATAAAAATAAAAGAAAAATCCATCACTGTTGTTTTCTTTTTTTGATAAAATAATTTTTTTTAAAGCATCAATGTTGTATTGAAATACTAAATAAAACCCACTTCACAAATTATTGTTGCTAACTTATAGCGGGAACACACCTTCGCGAATGTTTAACAACGCGTTATCTAGTTGGTCCATGATACAAAATAACACAGTATATAAAACATTTATTTTATATACATATATAAAAACAGGATTGACATGTGATTATAGACAGTACAGGAATTTCACTGTCTATAATTCCAATGCTTGTTGTCTTATTTTGGCCATCTAACTGTTTATAGACGGACAATAATAAATTAAAATTTTTTTAAAAAATCATCATTCTATACCATCGTATTAGTATTAATTGTAAAATTCAATAAAAAATTCCAATTACTAACCGATAATAATTAAAATCCAAATAACAAACGTTGCGCTTGTGTGCGAAAGTGGCAGCTGCGCAGCGAAGTTCACCTCGGGCGGAGCTTTTGCCAAAGTTTGCTTTCCCTCAACACACATTCATCAACACGCGCAAAATCTCACAAAAAGAGATACCGCCAATGTCCTATCTTTATCGTTTTATTCTATTTCCATCGTTAACCAGTTAACTTTCGTCCTCTAGGGAACGAAACTCTCGATACAGACGATCGGTCTGATGATCGATTTTTTGGAAGGAAATATTAGTATCAACCTACATAAAATCAAAACTAAATTTTGAATAGTTATTTAATCCGGAAACAAATAACTAAACGATAGGTCCATTATCGGTGCTAAAGATAATGAGAAAAGTAAACAACGACGCAACAACAACTGTTTCTGTTTTCGCCCCAAACGAGCGACGAAGTGTGTATTAATTATGAGTATTGATTTTTGTTGAAATCCGATAGGACGCGGTTTAAACCTCCTCCCCCCCCCCCCGATCGACGAAGAGAGGAAGTGATTAGTATTTGGAACCTGTTCGATTCTGTAATCGAATAGTTTGAGCAAATGGATCGACACATGTTACGGCTTCCAAGACGACAAAGGCTGATTAATGCTGATCCGTTAATAGAAAGCAACGGCTGCAACCTATCGATTTTATATCGATTCCGAATAAATAAATCGCGGTTCGAATACTCATTAACCCCGTGAGAAATTCGATCGTCTGCTTCATGGACACTCTATAGCTACATTCTTGTAATTAAAATTAGAATTTATAATCATGGACCAGTAGACTTCTAGTTTATAGTATAAGTATAAAAATTATATTATATTTTATTTTATCATATATGCGTTAATTTTAATTTTTATATACAGTAATGGGTTTAATAATAATTATTTTTATAGTTATTTTTTCGATACTTTGAATTTTCTATGGTATTAACAGTTTTTTTAAAATAATTCTACTACATAGAAAAGTCCATACTCCATAAAATCCACAAAGCATTTTGGTCACCCTGTATAATATGGCGAGTAAAATGGAAACATTAAGGTTAAGTTCTATATACTTTTCGATTCTAAATTTTTCAGTGTACTGCGAACATAAAAATAAGAAAAAACAAAAAACAAAGTCATTTCACAGGTGTCACCAACTTTGACACTTTCTCACCTATTACTAAAAAAAAAATATCCTTTTTTCATCTCATCGCTCGACTTTCATCACGTTTCCTCGGATGACAAACCAATAAAAAAAGTCTAAAAAAATAACCCCTTTTTTCTTTTACCCACCCTTCTTCAACGTAAAACAAAGCGTCGCAAATCTCTATAAGAATAAGAAGAAGAAAAGCTAAAACACTTTGGAGCCCCCCCCCCCGGTTAAGTTACCTTAGCAACGTGAATAAGACATTCGACCACTTGACACGTGTATTTTCCGACTCCTTCGAGAATTGGCGGGAAAAAGCGAACCGAGCCAATCTTTGTATGTACACCCTCCCTCTTTTGACACACCATTTTGAACACCCTTCGCCACAAAACGTTGCCAATCTTGAAGAAGAAGAAAAAAGTCAATGTAAAGCAAGAAGAAAAAAAAAAGTAGTAACCTTACTACCTACTACCAAGTTTCCTTTAAAGAATAAAAAAAAAGAGCAATCAACGTTCCCATCTGTTCCATCTCGACATGTGGTCACGTGATCCCCATCCACCCACGCCTTGCATCTGCTTCAGCACTGATTGCTTCTACTTCCATAGACGCTTTGTCATGCAAAAAAATGCAGGTGTGGGTTTTTTTTTTATACGACGACTTTCTACTTAGACCAGATAAAACGGAATTGCGACAAGTGCGAGGTCAAAATAATATCCAATGTTAACCTTTATACTATATAAAAAGAAGCGCCACGTTGCGACCGAAGAGATGTCTAGCAATATACCCAACGCTGTCGTCCGAGAAGTTAAAAATCCAAATTTTTACGCAACAGTCTCCATCCTGACATCTATCGTTTAAATTAAAAACAAAATTTACGAGACAATGATTTAAGCACAAAGATTCACCCACGATGATGTTTAAATCAAATAGGCGTCCAACTAATTCAGCAAGAATCGTTTATTGGAATTCGACTAGCACGTGACCACGGTTTCAATAAACATGCAAGTGATGTTGGTTTATTATACCCGATTTAACCGCACGTGAAGTCGGCACCATGTCGCGATACAGACGGCGTAACAGTGTAACTAGCCTCGTGAAATACTTTGAAAAAGCGAACTTTCCTCAACAATGATCTTTCTTCGACCCATCTTCACGCGCTAACACGTCGAATTAAAAATGTCGTCAAGCTTAAAACAAAAACAATGGCCGAACTTTGAAGAAAGCTTCTTAGCGGATGGTAAAAAAGAACAACCTGAGTCGTCTTGTTTCTTCTTTATCTTTTGTTTTCAAACCCCCCAAAAAAAGAAATGTAAGTGAAAAAAAAAATCAATCAAGTAGAAAAGGAAACAAAAGAACCCCAAAAAAACTAAGAAGGGGAGTTGGATTCGAAAGATAAAAGCCACGTCGACGAAGGCACGAGAAAAAGAAGAAAAAAGCTTTTGTTAGTGACAATTGGGTCGTGTCGAAACCAAGAACAAACTGTCTCTTTATCTTCATCATCATTGCCATTTTCTTTCCTAATAAAAACAACCATCCACTAGCCAATAGAACGTTGCGAGTAGCTATTTGGAACACCCTGTATATTTCATGTTTCGCCAAACACGGTTAAGAAAGCAGACGTCTTCGGATCGATAGCGAGTATCCATGACACACAAAACAGATTTTTTGGAGCTTTCCATACTTTTTATTTTTTTCGGCAAATGTCAACGTTGTGAATCCGCGTCAAAGTCAATGACAAGAAAAAGCGACATTTCACTTTTTTTGTCCGAGTCGCGGACTGTTGTTGTTGCGTTACATTATTATCACCTGGCTTATCTCCCTACGAAAGGAGACGAGGCCATGCAAACTCCCAGAATACCCCATTCTTAGCGAAAAGTCAACTCGACGAAACTCTAAGAAAACGACAGAAGCAGTATACGAGTTGGACAAATAGAAAAGTTGAATCATTTTACAAGCGTGTTGTGTTAATGTAACGAGTCTGCTGCTTAGATTCTCGACAACACTCGCTTTGGCGTCATTCCTAATGAAATGACAAACAAAAACAGGAACGTCGCGTGACGACGGAAAATTTGGCTGGAAAAAACAAACAAAAAGACGCTGATGAGAGATGGAGTATAAGAGCAACTCGGATAATCTCACCTTCAACCCCTGACGACAAAGTATAACGACAACAATGGAAAAGGCAATAGACAGCTGCGAGTGATGAGACGCCATCTCTCGTCACCAAATGGCAGCTGCAACGGGAGGTTAAAAGAAATAGGTGGTGGGCTCGAAAATCCATCGACGATATAACAAAGGACACCCAATTGGGACTCCTCGAGGGCGAAGCGCGTGGGTGGGCTGATGGAAACTTAAAAAGGGGTGGGCGTATAATAGAGACTCCCCGAGTCACGTGGACACGTTCACACACGCGGACATCCAACGCACGTGTGTGTCAACCGTGGACAAAAGCCAGTCTCCTAAGTCCGAGCCTTCGATAAATATTAATGATGCTGCTCTACGATGGTGTGTGTCGCGTTTTTTTTCTCTTTTCCTCGTGACAAAAGAGATGGGACAACGACGCAATGTCACGTGACTGATGGAAACTGATGGAAACGTGCCAATGGAAGTTCCGAAGAAAAAAAATGTAAAACTATTTAGACCTAATCGCGAAACTATTTCTTTGGCCTCCCATTTCCAACTTTTCCAGTGATTTGAACCCTTTAGTTGACATTTTTTTCAACAACGTTCTCACAGGTTCACTTTTGTATACCATACCAACAATCACACTCCCCGAAAACCTCATCGTGCGCACTTAACAAAATACGCTTCACCATGATTGAAAAAGTCAACTTTTTAAACAGTGTCAATTGATATTTAACTTAATTTATATTTAAACACTTAACTGATACACGTCATAGTAAACATGTTTCTTTCTATTATCATTGCTGTTAAACGACATTCGTTGTCGCTGCCCGAAAACATCATAACGCACAATTCACGCCATACACTTCACTATGGCAGAAAAGCCAACTTGTGCATTATACAGCACTCAACAAAGGCAAAATAAAACAGCATGTCATGTGTCATTTACCTTTAACCAACGTCGCGCAAGAATGGATCAAACAAACCGATTGGACTTACCTACAAAAATAAAGAGAAAAAAAAAGACAATTAGTGAGTGACAACTATTTGAAAATCAAAACACGACTGTCAAAACGCATCAGCAACAATTCACACCATTGGAATAGGATTCGAACACGGTGGTTTCAAAAAAAATTCAAATAACAATAGTGAAGAGGAGGGGGGGAAAGGGTAAAAATTTAACCCTTCGGTTCCAAACGAGGCACGGTTCGATGAGCCAATCAGGATCGATTCGTCCCGAAAAGATGATTCATAATTTTCGTCCATCAACTTCGTTAGCATCGCCATTCATTATTAATACAACGACAGGACATGGACGACGTCGTACGAGTTGATGTCAACTCTTTTATTCGACCCAACACTCGGACCGTGAAATTAGCTGCGCGTGCACAAAGCTTCATCATCGTTCCCTCAAAACCCCTAATCGCATCCCCTCTACTTGTGAAAAAAAAAAGCTGATAAATGACAAAATTTATAAACATTATGCTAAACAATAACTATACTGCACGTATCGATACGAATTGTGTGAAAAGTGATAATGTCGTATAGTATTATAATACAGTGAAACTTGTCTCAAGTGGAAACCCACGGAACCAGAATATTTTTTTCATTATAAACAGCTTCCATTAAATGCAGGTTTGTATACAGTATATTAAAAAAGTACTTAATAGAATAGATGAAAACTACAGCTGCTTAAATCACTTTTAACGTATTTCTTTAATTTATAACATTTTAAAACCCGCCCCCCTAAAAAAATAATTGCAGAATGTCACAAAAATGGAAACGGAAACACTTCACCACAAAACTGCCGCGCATGCGTCAGAAGTCACCCGCAGCTGGTTAGGTAGGTGTGCCCCCACAAACCCGTAGGAAAGATCACATTCTTTGTGAGGTCATCACACACGAAATGTTTTCAACATATCCATAATTGGACTCGCTCCTTTTTTTTACCCATAAAAACCCCATTTTATCTTTCCCTTTCCACGTTAAACAGTGTCCACTTCATAAAGGTCATTTCGTTTTATACGGAACAATGAGCCAGATTCACGAAACCAACAATTTTTTCCATCGAAGACAAGTTTCCACTTCAGACAGGTTTCACTATACGACGTGATACTACTCTTTGTGTCTCACATAACGAACAAAAGCCGTATGCGAGTGAATTAGGAATAAAATAATATGATGTTATTCTAATTTAAACCAACTCGGTTTTACGATTCATCTCGTCTGGGTTCTAAAAATCTTACTGAGTTCATCTATAAACCGGATGTTTGTCAAAGCGTAAATGCGCATCTATTTAGAATACTGTGTCAATTTTTGCATAATGTTGGTGAACATGTGTCATGTGTATTAAAATTTCATCATCTACTACTATAGCCTACAGTATACTATGGAATGCTTTCAATACACGAGGTTTACCGTAACCACGTGAGGGTATGTACACAAAAAGCGTATCAGAAAGAGGATCGATAAATCTGGGTCATTATCATTTATTCGCCTGTACAACTGGTAAGGCACCAAAGTTTAAATAATAAAAAAATGACAATGGGACTAAAAGACAAAAGTGACAAAAAGACCCTCGTTTCAAAATGATTCACTAAGAAATCAAAGGGTTGACGCAACATCATTAATTAGTATATAAAAAACATGTTACACATCATCCATTCCCCTACCAAAAACAAAGACACAAAGGGTTGTTTAACTCTTTTGTCATCACATTTTTTATACTAAACGCAGAAAAAAAAATTCACTTCCCCAAAACCACAATTTCAGCCCTCACCCATTTTTTACACACAAATAGTCGTTGAAAGAGAGACAGATAATGAAACGATACCCACAACCCTTTTTACCCCTTCGAAACAACTGAACCCCTAATTAATGGTAAAAATGACCATTGTTCTAAAAAAGAGGGGTAAAAAAGGTTGAATCACCAACGTGATCAATCGCCTTTCGATAATGAGCTAAAAGATAATAACCCATTTTTTCTTAATTTTTTGGGGGGCACAAGATATATGAAAAAACCACAGATAGGGGTTAAAAAACTGAAAAAGGGGGTTTGGCGGTTTTTCTAGGTCATTAGAGTGAAATAAATCACACCCAAAGAGGAAGAGGGTTAATGATGGCAAGTTCATTTAGTCACGAGTTAGACGACAAAAGAACTGCCAACGTGCACTACTACTACTACTACAGTGAACTGAAGGTCTGTTTGATCGGGCATCATGCCAAAGCAATGCACTCTACCGGTTGGAATGAAACTTATCATCTATTGAAACGTAAGTTATTACAATTTTAAACATGATATATCATCAAATAATTCCTGTTTTGATTTTATGACAAACTTGTCCATAACTAGAGCTGAAAGTGATAAAAATCCACCAACTCTTTTTAGTTTATGAAATTTCTTGATAAAATGATAACCAACTGAAAAATTTAATATAACTTGGAACACCAGAGAAGTCAATGATATTGTATTAGAATCGTCATAAACGATGTAGTATAGTTAAACGAGTAGTTCTGTGAACTCATTCCGATAAAAAAAATTTGAAAAAAGAAAATTAATGTGATTGCAACCAAAATTTAATGGGTTCTGTGGAAAGCCTTTTTGAATAACTTGTGCAAGTTTGAAGTAAATCTATTGAACCGTTCGCAAGATATCGCGAGACACACTTAGAGGATTGCCCTGGCGTAATATACGTCTCCTAGCGACGGCGTGTGTTAGCTCTGTGAACATACGTATGCTTCCCGTGAATATCATTGTTTACCCTGGTTGTTATAGTAAACCTGCGTAGAATTTTTTTTTTCGGTCTTCGGTATTTTCGATGTTTTTCATTTTCGATAGTCGATGTTTTTGATATTTTTTCGATTTCCGATATTTTTATTGATTTTTGATATTTTCGATATTGTTTTAAATTTTCGATATTTTTCTCGATATTAGATATTTTTGTTTTTCAATATTTTCGAGTTTCCGTATGCGATCCCGTGGATCTCATTGTTTATCCTGGTTGCTATAGTAAACCTGCGTGGATTTAGAACGTGGGGTCTACGCTAGAAAAATAAATATTAAAAATAAAGAAAGATGTTGAGCGGATGTACTGTATATAGTGCAGTTATGTATAGAATAAGCAGTTCAGTTTTGCTCCATTTTCAGCCACCTCATTGTTATAATTTGTTATAGTGTGGCTAGTAAAACTTGTTTGTACTGTAGAGAACGAGAACAAAAAAAATTTAACATCTGTAATCGATCCCATAGTTTTTAGAAAAATAAATTTAAACAAATTTATTGACGCTCGTGTTGGTATGGAAACCGGGACAGGCGTTCAAACGTTCACACCAAGGAACTTGATATTATTTTAGATTTTTATATTTGGTTTTATACACGTTAGTGAAGCTGAGGGTTGACTCGGATAAGTAAAGCAACATAGTAACAACAACAACAACAAACAAACAAATCATCATCATCCCCAACAACAACCACAGCTCTACCCATCCCCAGTGAGGAAAATAAAAGCTCTCGTGCAGAGGTTATCACAGCACCTCATAAGTATTCATAGAAAGATTTCCCGAATCGATTTCCACCCGACTGCCTTTTACAAACACAAAATGGCCGATGCGATTTCTAGACATCTGGTCATAACAAAAACAAATATAAACAACAAACAAGATATCGTCTACAAAAAAAAAACCACTGGGTATATTTTTTTCTTTTTTGTTTAAAAATAAAGATACATTTTTTTATGAAAAAAAAATCAATACAGTAGATAAGAATTTAGTAGGTTCCTATTGGTGCCTAATATTCGGTAGACTTTTTAATGTAAAATGCTAATATCATTTTTCATCACCGTTTTGTTATTTTATGCGAAATCAGTTAATAAAAAAGTTGAAAATGGATTCTTTCATTGTCAACATTGGCACGTTATCAACTTCTCATCCATTCGTCGAACCGATAGATGATTTGAATATCCTTACCACTTTCCTTAAAAAAAATTCCACTAAAGAATAGCAACCAAAAAAAATGCATAAAGTAAAGTGGGTAGAAAAATAGATAAAGAGCCAATCGTGTGGCTTAGCGCGACGCCTCTGCCACAAAATTCAAGAAGAAGTCAAAGTCGACTTAAGAAGATGAAGAAGAAGAAGAAGCAATCGAGTTGGAAATGGATTCCCAACAACAACCCTTTGAGTCCATTCACCCTGCAAAAGCGCCTCTGGTGGCAAATCCAACCAACCCACCACCACCACCACACCCACGCCACCAACGCTCATTCACTCACTCACTCTACAAGTCCAAGTACTTTCCTCTTCGTTAACTCTTTTCCACACTCAACAAGAAGGGCTACTTGTTGGAAGAAAAAAAATTAATGTGACACGATTCCATTTCTCCTTATCTTTCTTTAGATAACCACATTTTTTGAGGATTTACATTTAGGAACGTCACTTACTACAGTCAAGGTGAGTGTACTTAGTAAGAAACACGAGATGCAAAGACAGAAGAAGAAATTAAAACAAGCTTCCATTTGAGCTCTGTCTTGTCAAAGACAACGTGCAACTTGTATTACTTTCACTTAATCGTGTCTACGTCGACTGTACACTTACGTGTCTCCTTAAAAACAAAACACGAACGACTGCGTGATCCTACCCAATCTAAATGATCTTCCACGCGTTCTTCCCAACACGCGCTCACGTGCACAAAATCTACCAATCGCGCTCTGTGATGGAATATTGCACGAGGTCATTGTTTTATGTATAAAATTAGCTACTCCGTTCAAACGAAATACGCTTCGCGCGAAAACAGTTTTTAAACCCAACACTCGTGTACGACATTTGGTTGATATTAAAAAGCGATCATTACAAATGATGACAAATGCAACAACGGACACTTCATTGGACGTTCACACTTTCGATTTCAGTTTTTTTAGCTCTAATTTGTCAGCTTTAACCTACTTTCATGTACAATGTACGATGATAAATGTACAAAATGTAACGGTGTTACAATTCCCCCGAGAGGCGACTACTCATTAGTCGCATCGTGTTCTTCGAACCGAATCTAATGACATTTCTTAACAAAGTCACTTTCAGGTCTTTCAAGTCCGCCTCCACAAAGGTAACTTCGTTGCTCCACTCAACAACAACAACAACAACTACTACTGTTAGATGATAATCACTCGAGCGGATTAAACTTGTAAACTATTTAAACGAATTTATAACACGCCATCTTTCTTCCAAACACTTTGTCATTGTGAAATTTAATGGTCTCGAAATGCTATTGCGGTGAAGATGGTTCGTCACGCTTTCAAGCATTTCACAAATAAATAAAAAAAAAATATATTAAAAGGAAACAGCTGTTCACCTTTTGTGACAAAAAAAAAATCACGTGACTTTTCTCAAACAAAGCTAAAAAAAAAATCCTTGGATGAGAAGAAAGAAAAAGGTCTCTCTCTCTTTATCCCACCGACTTTCCACTTCACGGTCGTGCTTTTCCACCCACGCCATCATCTTCATTACCATTACCCATCATCCCCTTCGTAAGGTACCCATTGACATTTTCAGGGAAGAAAAGACAAAAGTCGTTTCGATTTCTTTCTTGGAAGAATAAAAGAAAAGGCACCTAACCAACGAAACGGTTAATTGTCTCCAAAAACAAAATTAAAATAAAAAACAGCTGTAAAAAGACAATTTCTAATTATAGATCCACAAGATTTCAAAACTAAACCCCAGTTCAAACTTTGTATCCGATCCGTTGTTGTTACCAATGCCACGTGTCGATAGAATCCGTTATCCGTAAAAGTGAACGCAGTCATAAATTAAATTGGCGCCTGTCGATGATTCGTTGAAAATGAAGGGGGGACAAAAGTAAACGCCATTTATCTCCTCCACCATTGGTATACATACAGCGTTGGGACGACAACAACGACATTGTGTTGTCTTTCTTCGCGACAAGCGTGATGAATAGCTTTGTATACTCAAACCACCACATCCGATATTTGCGCTTCCGGTTCGTCACTTAGCCCTCGTGGTGTGACTTCAACATCCATCAATGGCCGTTCAATAACTAATCTCTAGCACGGTAAACTGACCCCGACCGTCAACAGGCATTAGGCCATTAGTTATTATCGAGTCGCGATTTTATGGACACCCAAAAGAAAACTTTTTGTTCAAATCAATGCCCGTTCGACAACTTCAACATTGTGCGATACTTCACACGAGGGGCCTCGCTAACGGAGTTGAAGCGCTTTCGTAAATACACTTCTCGACGGGATGTCCGATGAGCCAATGACAACGCGGATATCATTGTGCGCGCATTAAATCTCTCTTAACACCCACTCCGTTATGCAAATTTTATACTAAACTAGTGAGTTTGATGAATCTACTCCAATAAATCCCTCGCTAACCCGGAAACGGCTTATTTATTTATTTATTTCCTCTTCCGCGTGATGTTACTGCACGACCCTCTACTCTACTTAAGTCCTTTATTTCAGTCTTCCTTGGCAAGTACTTTGCTAGTGTAAATGAAATACAATAAACATGGTATTAAAATCCAAAGTACGAGCTGGGTGTGCCTCTATGGGCATAAAACATAGCGTTACATTAAGACGCAACGTTGATAAAATACCTTTATCAGAAATAGCGACAGGTGCCGTCAAGAAGTATTTAAAAGAGAAAAGTAACGATAGGTCGGTAAATTGAGTAATGAATTAAACGCGTTTTAACCCAGTCGCTTTGTGCATTTTAACTCACAGCATTAGAGAAATGAAGTTCTACGATACGTATCGATAAGATGGTTTAAAAGTCTGTTTACGGCCAATTATCCCCCATAAGTATTGGTCGTAGAGTTGGTGGGTAGGTATAACAATATACAGTATAACAATCCTTTTGCTGTATTGTATACAGGGTTCCCTTTTGGACCACAATTTTATACCTATAAAAAATAAGTACATGAGTGAACACCAACTGTGTTCACTCGTGAAGACAACATTAGGCTACTCACCCACACGTGAGTTTCGTACAGTCGGCATTGTTTTCACGTTGATTCCCGACTATAAGTGGTACTTCATTTAGTTAGGCTAGTAGCCTACATACAGATGCATACTGTAGTATGCATCTGATGGATTGTACAGCTACAAGGATGCTTACCTACCAGTCGTTGCCCCTTTCACTCAGTAGGCTCTGTTTGTTTCTCTGCAACGTCGTTCACTTCTCTGCTCATCTCATATCGGCCGTAACTTTTGAAGTTATTTGGTGTATTTGGTTGATCGCAAATCATTTTTAAGTCGTATCTTTTTATGGTTCAAAAGTTACAAATTGAATGACGTTGAACGCAAGGGCCAAGGTCATTCTCGTTAGCGCGATTGGATCCGAAATCTCAGCCTTATCATCGCCATATACGACCAATACTGTCGGATAATCGGTCGTTTTTTAAAACTACCTTTGTATAAAAAACAATCTAGGTAAATGACAAAATACCGTTAGCACGAGAATGACGTTAAAACGCGCTTTTACTCTAAATCTTACTCCACTTGGAATGAACTTTCAACGTTACCAAAATGGAGTTTTCTTTTAAGATAAAGTTTCCACTAACAAGAAGTAGGGGTAGGTGTAAAACAAAAGAAATAAAAAAAAAACCCTCGTTCGATTATCCGTTTCTTTTGTGTCGAGTTTCGATTTCGCTAAGCGCCTTCGTCGAATGAGCAATCTAAAGTGGGCGCTTCTTTTGTCCAAACTGACAGACAGACAGACAATAGTCCTCCCTACCACTACTTTCTACCCTTCTTGTTGGGTGCAAAGCCCCCTTTCGTTCGCCCATCTTCATCTCCGACTAATTGGGGGAAATAAAGAAGCCCTTGGGTCGTGTTCGACTCGACTCCCACTTAACCGACTTTTTGTTCTCCTTTTTCTTTCACAATAGATTTTCCCCCTCCCCCCATTTTTTTTGTCCTCGTTTTTTTCCTCCCATTGAAAACAGAAAGACGTTTTCTGTCTTACAACTCCCTCCTAAAA
Organism: Cryptops parisi; assembly: GCA_034695005.1. NCBI lineage: Eukaryota > Metazoa > Arthropoda > Chilopoda > Scolopendromorpha > Cryptopidae > Cryptops > Cryptops parisi. The sequence goes on along the minus strand of JAQIWH010000735.1, from coordinate 8,454 downwards.
CCCTCTCAATTTGATTCCTTCGTATTCCCATTTTCCCGATCAAAAAATATCGCTTATCCGACAAGCAGTACAAATTGTTTTTCTTTACATTCTCATTGTTTTGTTTCGTTTATGAAAAAGAAAAGTAGTTTTCCCCCATCTGTTTTTACCCCCTACCCCTCGATAGTTGCAATGTTATTATTATCGAATGTTGGCGTATGCACGCGCCTCGAGGCTTCCTCGACGATTGTTAGCGGAACAAAACGCGACCGGAAATCTGGGACTTGGCGGTTATTTTTTCAACCCCCACTTCCCTCATTACGATACTTTCCCCGAGGGTAACCGATTTACCCCCACCCCTTCAATAGCAGCATCCTCGAACAAACTCCAACATTTTAATTCAGTTTGTTTGTTTTTTTAATCTAACCGCGTTTTTCGTAAGCATGAAAATGGGCACTACCTTTCGGGTAGTCGGAACGTATCATCGTCATAAACGATATTTTTCAACTAACACTTGATATGTCAAAATTAAAAATTGTACCGTATATATTATAATTTGATACACTAATCATATATAAAACTATAATTTGTTTTTGTTATCTACTTGTTAGTTTTGGGATGTTCGTATGTTGCTACAGTTTGGTCACATACTGTTTTGTATATATTTCTATTGAAGTGCCTCTCAGAGACGAAAAACAATAAATAAATAATACCACAACTATATTGTGGTATTACACGTATTATGAATAAGTAGCCTGAATTACTCCTTCTTCGCACCAATAAGTGAACCCTAAAAATCGTGATTCGTGCAGTCTAGATTTCGTGATTCGTGCAGTCTAGATGTGCAGACTAACCACTATTCTTAAAATAACGTGTAATTTTTAAATTAAAATGCTTGCAATTTGCAATGCAAGTTATATCCGACTTTTGCGTGATATCCGAGCAGACAGACAGAGACACCCATAGAAAAGGTTATCGCTCGTGACTTGGAGTTCGAAAACCATAGTAGACTGACGAAGAAAAATAGAACCCAGAAGAAACAATTGGACAAGAAATGTCCGAGAAGTCCAACAAAAAAGAAAACAATCGACAAAAGATTTCGTGGACATGGACTTTCCATCATCGTCCTCCTAAAAACTCCTCAACCACACGACGATGGACATACGACAAAGCCCTCGTAGAAACGGAGACAATACGATTGAACACCACCGACCTTTTCCGCCCACGTGCATCTGACCAGACACACACACACAACGATTCGGCAAAACAGACAAAAGGGATGAAAAGAACCGAACTTTTGTCTCCAGAACGACTTGTAGGACGACCTCAGGGTTGAAAAGGAGCAACTCGCACCACAGAAAAGTTAGTCTGTGTCGACCAAAAATTAACAAAGAAAAAACCGTCACCAAACAAGAAACCATTGATCCGAATGCTTCAGAATGTCTCATTATTTCGCTTATTAATTTTGATTGTGCTTCGTAATGGTCGCCAATTTAATTACGGAATAAAACAAACATCGCGACAAATGGCCACCCACGACAAAAGCAATGACAATCTTTTCCACTCCATTACAACTACCTTTTGTAGCTGGAGGCAAGACGAAAGAGTCAATTACCAAATCCAATTGTTTTTTCTTTTGGTTAGGGTAAGAGAAAACTCCACCCCCTGTTTTTGTTCACTCCCCATCTTCTGTCGAGTACTGCATTTTTTAAAAGTTGAATATGAATATTTCATAGGTTACAGTAGACAAGTCACCTTTTTAGAACGTACCACAAACCGGAAGACTTTTAATCTTTAAAGAGATAAGCCAACATGTTTGAATACAAAAACGTATCTGAATTTGGTACATTTTATCCCAAAATGACAGCTTCGATACGTACATTTCAAGGACTTAACATGAGTGAAGCAAGTGATAAAATATAAAAACAAATTCTAGTTTTGAAACCACCATTCGAGTTTCGTCAAGTTCCTGCCTCGTGTGATCCAAACTCAACTATCGGCGTCCGGGTTCCTGTAACGTGTGATTGAATGTGGATCACTTTGAAATAAAGAAACTTCTGAAACCGTAAAACTGGTTTAGTTAGAAAATCAACGCTAAGAATCCCTGTCACGTGTAATCGATGCGACCAGATTAAAATAAACTCGTTTTTTTCACACTTATTAGGCTATACAAGGTAGTTACGGTACTAACGTAAAAAAAAAGTACTAAAGTCTCTAAAAATTTCAAAACGTCGAAAAAAATTGTCAACTTTGTATAAAACTTTTTAACTAGAAACACTTATCTTTGAAAAAAAAAAAAAACTGGGAGTAAAAGTCAGTGGGGATCATGAATATTCACATCGGTTTTAGTCAGAAGTTCACAGACACGCGCCGTCTAGCGAAGATAAGATGTCGAAGTGCTAAGAAGGCATTAGTATGCGACAAACTTCTAGAAACCTTACAAAAACACACCTCACATAAACAAGGTTTGTAGGGACTTGTTTTTAAAGGTTTTTCTCACCTCTCCGCGACTTAATTCACTTCCCTTTAATGTTACCTCAAAAAACTCGTACGTACGTTCACAACAGACAAAAAGAATAATTCGATGACGTCACTCTCACAGCGGCGAAATGACAAAAAAAAATTCGACAAAATTCGATTAAAAACAAACCGAACCTTCATCTTTTGTTCGTTTTTTTTTCCACCCCTAGCGATTTTCATTTTAATTTAAAAGAAAAAAATGTTTTGATTAAATTAAAGAAGAGTACGTACTAAGAAGTAATAAACTCGAAAGCGACATTCCACCGGAAAAAAAGCACACACACACACACCCCCTCTTCGCAACAACGATGATGAAAAGTTATGAATTGGGATTCATGTTTATGAGTGAAAATCAAAGTGTTCCATTAGGTATTCCGATGATGAATATTGCACGTTGTACCATCTCTCGCTTATACCCCTCCCCCACCCTTTTCTGAAGCAGATTTCCAAAGTTAAATATTCATCGGACCAAGTGGGCTAATACTCGACTGGCGCCTCCTCTTCATCACTCGACGACGAAGCCATAAAATTTTCATCCCTTATCCCCCATCTCTCGACCCCCTATTAATATCTTAACGGCTTCCGAGCATCACCAGCTGTGACGTCATCGACGAGCCGAAACATCAACCCTCTGGTGTAGGAAAAGAGAATTAAAAGAGTTGACCGACCCCCTGGTGCGAGTGTACCAGACTCCATTAACACCCTATCAACCCCCCCTCATATCCGCGAGGAATAGAACTACTGTATAAAAAAAGTTATCGGTTCGTGAATTAGCGAATTAACTCGTGTTATCACTTCAAAAAAAAATTGGCACCCTAAACATTAAAAGTAGACGCCAGAAATGAGCGATGACATCATAAAGTTGTCCAATGGACACTTTATCCGATTAAGTCTTCGCTATTAACCCACACTCTTTGTTTGAACTGTCGTTTTATTCAATCGAGCCAAACCAACGATAAGTTATCTTTAACCAACTAAACTATAAAGTGGTTAAGCAAATCAGAAATGACCTCAATTCACCAAATCGGCCATTTAAAATTCACGATATTCTCTTTTAACGATGATTTTTATCGCCCGTTAACATCGTGTCAACCATGTTTTACCCGAATAGCGAATTTAAACCGATTTTCACTATCGTTTCCGTTGGGCGATGGTCATCGTCTATCAAACATTTTCCAACATGATTATGAAATTTTATCCCCTTCATCAATTTTTTTTATATAAATTCCCTAGAGGGCGAGGGTTTTTAGTTTCACAATAGAGGGGGTTCAACATGTTGGTGCTGAATTATAGATGGCGGCGATTGGTGGAACGATTCGCCACTCATCATTTATTCAATCTCTAAAATGGCGAACATCGAACCAACACCATTACATCACCACCGTAATAAAATAGTATACACTCCAGTAATCCGGAATCTTGGTGTTGGTTAATTGATATACAAGAAATTTTTAATAAACGGTGACCATCAAAGAAAAGCCATTACCACACCACGAAAAAAATGAGTTATCTCGGCTCAAGAGAAAGTTGGACAATACACTGCTCACAAAAAATTAGGGGATATTTTAAAATCCTCACACCATTTTGAAATATCCTCTAATTTTTGTGAGCAGTATATATTTGTTTCCAACTGCTGGTCAGAAATAGTTCGATGCACTTTGATTCGGAAATCTCTTTTGTATACAAGGTGTTGTTGTCACGAATGTGTTACAACGTTTCAGAGCGTGCACCAAAACAAACAAAAAAAGCCATATGAGCTCATGTTCACAAACGCGTCTTTTGCGAGTCACACCGTAGTTTGGTCCATTGGTTGTAAAGACATACTCTGGTATTAACGATATTTAGTTATTTATTTGATACTAAATCCTACAGCCGAAGCCAAATTAGGTAAGTGAGGCTTTATAAAGCAGGAGGCAAGAAAAATCCTACGATCGTGATGTCAGACCCCCAACTAAATTCACATGGAACCAGGGGCGGAGCGCACCTTCTGGCCAAGAGGGGGAGAGCCTTTTTTTAAAAAATAGGAATAATCAACATAAAATCCCAATCCCAAACACAGATTTATGCATGTTTTTATATATTTATTTTACAAGTGATTATTTATTTGATCAAATCAATTTATATATATTTTCAAATATTTTTTATATTTCTTCCTATCTTCTACTAGCCTCGATGTATTTTCCAAGGAGGGGAGATCTCCCCCTTCTCCCCCCCGGGCGCTCCGCCACTGCATGGAACCAGTGGAATTCGAACCCGGGAACTCTGGCAGCAGAGGTGAAGCCTTAACAACGAGGCCACCACGAGCCACAAAACTTTTTCTATTTACCGTAATTTTGCCCTGGCCTGGGTTTGAACTCAGACTCAGACTCTGTCATTACAGAAAGATGCTCTCACCACTAGGCTATTAAAACACACTGATATCACATCTGCATTAGTATACAGCCCGCCACAATGACTGAGAAGTTTTTATTTTTGTTTTATATAATTTTAACTCATGTTGCTTGGCAACATTCGTTACAGGTATTTATTTAACTCATGTTGCTTTGCAATATTCGTCACAATCTGAGCAGCTGTCCTAAGACTTCTTTTTGCTTGGTCGTTTTCTTTTACCCTTACTGCCACCCAAACAAGTGTTCCAGTAAGAGTTGGTGTAAATGATCCTAATCTTTTCCCCTACATCACATGTAATGTAATAGGGGAAAGGGAAAGGAGGTAAAAGACTGACCCTTCTACATTCTCAAAGCGCATACACATTCCAAATCGACACACACTTACAGAATTATTGAAAGATAGACCAAACTACGGTCTATAACTCGCAAACCAAGTGTTTGCGAACATATGGCCGTTTTGTTTGTTTAGACGCACCATGTTTAGGTGCACCTTCAAATGTAACACGTTCAAACAAACACCTTGCCTATACAGTAGCCTACTACTCAACTTTGTGTACACATTGAATAAACCGTAATTTTGTTTGTTTGTTTGTTTTTAAAGCGAACCAGAGTCCAATGAAAGATGAATACAGAGCTTAGATTATAAATGATGATACAGATCTTTGTTGAATTTTTTAAATGTATTGCCATCCGCGAGTGAATTCCCAGACGCCACTTTCCGAAGTCGGTATCGAAGAATACGTATTATATGGATACTTATATTGTACCTTATTTTGATTTCTGTTATAAAATATCACATTGATTCATACATTTTACCATTGTACGAGAATCCAATAAATATTTTTTTTTTAAAAATCATGAAACGGACCCATTGTATCCATTCCTTTTTTGTGTTGCCCACACAAATTACCATTCCACGTAATAATAAACGAAATAATCATGTTTATAAAATTATTTTAATTTCGTTTCTGTCAGGTTTCCGTATTAACCATTAGCCTTGAGATAAAAAGTTTCAAGACTAATATCGTTTGTTTTCATTCTTGAAAATTTATTGCTTTCTGTTACATTATTTTTAGTGAGCGAGCGCTAACAGTATCGCCTCGTTGGGTTCCTGACTTAGAGAATTTGACTAGTGTAGCCTAAACAGTTTGAACGTTGGCCAGGTAACGCAACAATACGCTACTGTTATCCTTGGATCCTACCCTACGGCATTGTTGTTGTAAGCGATTGTAAACATAGGCGTAGCTAGCTTCAAAGTCTAAGGGAGGGGCTGAGCCTCCCTTCTTATTTTTTAACATTTCTAAAAGTTAATTTAAATTATTAACTACAATACTGTCATGTTCTCTATTATCATAATTCGAAAAATATGATAAGTTTTCCGAAGTTACTTGCGTTTTTTATCAGGTCACGATCTTTCTAGGGGAGGCTAAATTTTTTCTAGGAAGGGCTTAGCCCTCCCCCCCCTCAGCTACGCCCATGATTGTAAACAACAAGCTTAGTTTTACAAAAGCATCCCGAAACACAGGGCCCCAGATATTTTCTGGTGCACTAACGACGGCAGTTTTACTCTCATAAAAAGTAGCTATTTTTGTTGTTTTGTTGTTATCGTTTCATGTACGCTCGGATTGGTATGGAAATTGGGACAGACGTTCATATAATAAAATATTATATTAAAGTAAATTATACACTATACAATCGCATAAATTTTTTTTTTTTTAAATAGCTTGATGAACGCCATTTAAAAAAAAAAGAAATCTATTAAATAAAGGCCAATCTACTAACACTATATCGTTATACAAACACTCGATTATCCGACATCTATCAAAAGTTCCGGTTGTATGAGAAAACAAGCAACTCCCGGTTTACGAAGGAATTCCACCGTTATACCTGTTTATTTTTGTGGTGAGCTTTTACAACCAGGATGTTCTTGTAAGTTAATTTTAGTACTTTAAAATTGCTGCTATGTCACAAAAATCGAATGGTTTTTTATACTAAAGCCCTTTATACCTAGACCTACCCTAGCCTAGCCTAGAGTATGGCCAACTAGGCCGTTTTGCAACCAAGACGCATCCAGCTGCTGCACACCAACACGCATGCATACAAGCGTAATAAGTCACTGGCACGAGCATCAGCGTCTAATAAGACGACAATTGTGATTAATATAACGAGAAAATGAACGATCAATGCGGCAAACACCACAGTCTCGTGTAAAATCCACGCTTTCTGCCCGCAAAATGGCGCCCCACAAAACCACGGTTGGCCATACTCTAAGCTAGGTATAAAGAGCTCTAGTTTATACGAAACGGTTTATTATAAATAACGTATGTGTTTGTTATGGTTTATTGTATACGATACGTAACCAAAAAAAACAAACATTTATACGTTGGATATAGCAACGGAAATCGAACGTTCGTCAATTAAACGTTTAGAAGCCAAGAGTTGACTGTAGAAGACGCATTTTTTTTTCAGAATTGACGCCGAATAAAAGGTGTCAACTCTATTCCGTAATTCACGAGTACCGAGAGAGAAAAAAGTCGCCAAGTTGGAAAAGAAAATGGTAGCCATAGGCCAATTGCACTAGTTTTATCAGAGAAAAGTTAGTAACGTCACACAAAGGCATCTTTGTCGTTAATGAAGCTCCTTCGAGACCCCTTCGAGACAAAACAAAGCTCTCCGACAACGACGAAGACCCAACTAACACTCATTTGCTGTTCCACTGTCTGATTCCAATCAGTTCTTCTTCTTCTTCTTCTTCCATTTCTCTCACGGCTAAAAGACCTTTCCAACAACAACAACAACAACAAACAACAACTACTTTTGTCGCATTTCCTCCCGAGAGGTCACCATCGTTCCAGGGCACACACAAAAAAAAAATGATAAAAACTCGGAAAAGAAAACCCTGTGAATTGAAAGAGGTCACCTTTAGCGATAGCAATGATAACCCACGATGGTAAACACCTTATGTTGATGATGAAGAACCCACGTGGCAGGGACTTACCTGAAACCCCGAAGGTGATTTTATAAAACTAATTTTCGTTTGTTGATGACGTTTAATCCTCGTCGTTACACAGTTTAAGAGATAAATAAATACCTTTTGTTTCAATAGTAATTAAGCGATTGAAATCACCAACGACAGGGACTTAGCTAAACCCTAGCGGTGATTTAGTAAGAGTGATTCACCCTTTGTGACGATAACTAAGTGATAAATACTTCTATTGTTAATGATGGCCAACTTAGACGACCTATGTCGCTTTCCTCGACTTAACGATAAACCACCAAAGTTGAACAAGTTACCATTTTAACTGCCACACATCGCGCGGAAGTTGAAATTGTTTCCCATTTTGTGCGTGGTTTTGAAATGGTTTGTCGAGGGCTTTTCACGTCACAGTGGTTCACCGATTTCTCGACTCGTCACACCAAAAAACGCGCGTGACAAAGGCCCTTGACGGATTTTTTTTAGAACTGGCTTCGATTGAGTTTATTTATTTATTTATTTATTTATTTTTCGATCCTTTAACTGGATCAACAAAGGATAATTGAAACAATTAAAAATACATCATAAAAT
>JAQIWH010000734.1:0-41658 GCA_034695005.1 Cryptops parisi | reverse complement strand
ACAAAAGAAGTTCCACATTTTTGTTTTTGTTTGTTTTTATATATATATATATATATATATATATATATATATATATAAACACGTACATAATACAATGTCGCTTCGTCGGTCAATCCTCTTTACATTACGTATTATACAACTTTACAGTACACGTTTAGCGCTAGGAATTCTTATCGTTTTCCTACATCTTAACCCTTTTGCATAATCTTCATAGAACGTTTTTTGACAAGCGGAATACTTGGCATGCGTGATAAAGAGGTATGGAAAGTAATATAGAAAAAAAAGGATGTATGGAAGTCAAGAATACTTAGCGAAGGAATAAAAACAGCTTTTGCATGTGTTCCATTTAAACGGTACATTGAATCGAAAAAAAAGATCATCATCATTTTGATCATTTTTGTTACTTGCAATTTTGCTTGCTGACTTCATTTTTTCCCTTCTTTAATTTTTTCATTTTATTATAGTACAACAAGCGGACGTGAAGAAATACAAACAGTATAATAAAAATATAGAACGTCCCATATTCATTTTTTTCGTAACTATGCATCCATATGAATTCAAAACGTTGCACGTTAAATAAGTGACACGTAAGACAAAACAAGTTTGAGATGTTGTACTGGTTTTTTTTTTTAATACATCAAAGTTAAACAAGCAATGCAATTAGTTTAGTGTGACTACGACAATCTTCGGACGAATTTGGACATTAAATGAGCAGGTCAGAAAAATGAAGGGGATGTTCAAAGCTGAAACTTGAACGGCATCCTAAGATAGCTCACAGGAAATTTCCTGTAAGCTCTCAAAAACTCACCCTGTACAATGTCACGCCTGTGACCTGTGTCTCGTGTCTTAGAAGCATTACTTTCATAATCATCAACAACAATGGGAACTCCAAACTTGAGAATTGTCTTTTAAAGGAAAAATTGTCTCGCTTGTCGACCACGGGACAATAACAACATTATTTCACACCAAACCTTTCTTCGTTTATCGGATCTCTTTTTTTATTTTTCTCAGAGAGGACACACAGAGACAACTTTTTAACTGTTCCGGTTCAAAGATAAAAAAAAGCCTTTCACCTTTTTAAAACACCTTGAGGCCAAAACTTGGCGCGCAAGGGCACCGATTACGTTTTGTTTGCAGATAAACCGAGTCCAAAACGATATAATTACAACTCACCCAAGCTACAATTATCTAATACTCATTGCGCCTACAGAGATTTAAACGGATCAACGACGGATGACCTCAAATAAAACTCTTTTTACTCATATAAAACAACGTCGTCGTCAATAGTTCCCAACTTTGGCTAGTATTATTAGTGAACGGCTACTTAAACTGTTCCCACTTTTTTGTAATATTTTGTAGAAAAAAATAATAAACGTAACCTTTCAGCCATTTATAAAAAACGCGTAAATTGAAATGAAAAACCAATGTCACCTATACATATTTTTTTGAAGATAAGCATAAACTATTTTTAATCGACTGTGTGTGTAATGTTCTTATTTTAATGGCTTTTTCTTACAATACCAAAAGGCTATAAACGAAGAAACTGAGCCTTATGATATCATTCAAAACAGAACTTGATCTATTAGTTCCGTGAGTGTTAAAAAAGATTCATTGAAACTAGAAAAAAAAATCCTAATAATAATAAGCCAAAGTCTGACCTGACACTACTATACAAATCTATTGTTTTATTTTTACATCTATACTACTTCTCCAATTTTAGTCCCTTTTTATAACCGTCAATTCCATTATTAATAAAATTCACATGAAACGATTTGTGTCGATCAACAGTTACTGTTTATATAGATGCTTAGTATTATGTATATAAATGTTTTATACATATTTATTTGTATACTCTAAATTATTACATGTAAAAATAGTAGTTTGTTCAATAATGAAAATTGATATTAAACGACAAATAAAAAAGTAGTTCCAATCGCAACAACCCCCAATTTACAAAATAAAAGAAATCTGCACAAATCCTTTTGTGATTCTGTCTGTGTACAAGGAAGAAAATCTTTTTCATCGTATCTTGGGAAGAAAAAGGAAACAGAATAAAAAATGATATAGAAAGAGGACAATACCAGGGGAAGTGGGAAAGAAATAAACGAAGTTGCATCTCGTGCGGAAATGAAGAATGTGATGAGACGTTTTTAGGGACTTTTGCGTGCTCCCAGTACATTAACAAACTTGGAAAAAAAATAACAATTGTTTTAACAAAAAAATATATCTACTAGAAAAATTATACTAGAAAAATTATACTTAAAATTGTACCAGCTTAAAACACAGAAAAAAATAGAAACACTTTCCACCAAATTTTTGTTTGTAAAGCAAAATATAAATTACGTAATAAGCCAAATATCGAAAATGATGAATTCCCCGAATTTTAGTCGTTTTATTATTCTAAAATTTTGATTCAAATAGAAACGATGATCGGTTTAGAGAATTTAGAATTTGTCACTACAATAATCGATTAACAGAATTTCCAGTTTGTCAATATATCATGCTATGTAGCTAAGCATCAACTTAGACACAATCACATATTACAAGCATAGGTTATTTTCACATCAAAATACTGCATTACAAATTAGTACTTCATAACAATTTAGCTTCAGTTGACAAATATTGTAATTAATTTTCAAGTGTCATTTCACGCTAATTCACGTAGGTGTAAATTAACCAAAATTCGTGAGACTTTCAAAGAACAGAAAGTAACTTTCTTTTAGGTCTTTGCTGCACCAATGAATTTTAAGACCATTCGAAGAATTCACTGAAGAACCACAATAACTACCATCCCCATCACTATTGTTGTAAGATTCCATCAGTGATTTCTGGACCAAGTCTAAACTGAATCTAAAGAAGGTGATTACCAACTAGAACAGAGTCATTGTCCCAACACCCATTTTGGCCCCCACTGGCTTTTCAAAAAACTGCTCCTAGTCATGACTCGGCAAAGTCCGTACTGCTATCGATGCTTGTCACAAGAAAGTCGCCAGCACATACATACACACAAAAAAACCCAAACAACAACAATGTCTGGATAGAGGGGATAGATGAAGAGAAACAAAAAAATCAGGGTGTTCTTAATGTTGAGGGTGAAGAGATGTAGTCCGAAAAGAAAAAAACGTAAGTACCAACGTGTTACACAATAGCCGACCTCCAACAAAACAAAAAAAAAAAAACAGTGGCTCTTGTCTTGAAAAGGACCAAAAGACGCTTACAATTTTTTTTCCAGACACGACAGACAAAACGTGGCAAAAATTTCGGATAATTTCGTTGCAAGTCCCGTGACGGAACAACTATCGAACAATCGTTGGCGTCCACTTTCGACCCTCCTGATGTCGCCCACGCAAATGGCGGCAACGGCAACTTCGTTGGGGGTCTGACGTGGCTTTCTCATCACCCCGCCAGGCAAAAAATAAAGAACCACTACCCAGTGGCTTTTACTTTACTCCTAGCTTACACGAATGACTATACACGAACGACTAACGACATGAAGAAAAAAATTCTCAAAATCATGTTCGCAACAATAGCGTCAAAAAAAATAAATAAAAAAAGGGATATCGTACGTACAGAGCTCAAAAGTGGCTTGGCTTCCACTAAAAACTAAAGTGTCACAATAGTGTAAATATCAAAGCAACGCTCCATCAAAAGTGACTAATGAATGAACGAATAAATTCAGGAGATAGGATTTCATGTGTACACACAACTGTATATAAATATGAATATACATAGATTGAAACTCACTGTAATCTTACAATGTATGTATATAAATATTTTTATATACAGTGTTTATTGATGTATATTTGTTTACTATGTATTGTTTACTACGTATTACATGATATCCCTATTGCGTGTATTGCAATATTACATGTATTGTAAAATTACATGATATCACTATTGCATGTATTGCATGATAATCACTAATGACATCATTAAACAATAAATTGTGTAAATGATAAATAAAAGAAAATTAAAGGCCCTATTATTAACATAGTTAATAAGATTTAACCCACAATTTTCGTCACTATAACTAAATTGAATCTTTCTTGCATAAAAACTCACATATTTGTTGTAAGTTATAGTTCAACTCAAATAGTCTTTTTCAAATCTGCGGTCTTAGCTTATTCCCGAATTCCAATTTTTTTTATGCGACTTGTGAAACAGACGTTACTAACTCACCTCAAATGACATTTGAACTGCCATTGGGTTTTGACATTGCATCTTTCCAGTCGTTAAAAAAAACAAAAGAAAAAAAAGTAAAAATCTCCACACGATTGGAAAGAAGAAGCAGAAAAAAGATAGTAGAAAATATGGAACGACGCATTTGTACGGGAAAAGAAGCAAAAACTTGCCGTCTCAGGTGGAAATTCGCCCCATTTCCTGATTTACAGCTGCAAATTGCGGCGCGTGGCCATGCACCAAGGGATGCCAGAAATTTCTCCCTCGACTCTCTTTCCTTTTTGACGACGACAAGAAAGAGCCAAAAGAAGAAAAACTTTAAGAGACAAGACAAGAAGATGAATAAAAAAAATAGAATCCGAACAGGTACCGTGCGTTATGCTGAACCGAGCATAACCGAATATCCTTAAAAGGGGGAAAGAATAAGGGGGTTGGGGGAATAAGAAAAAAAAGAGAATAAAATATAAAAGAAAAAAGATCAGAGGAGAAAGATGGACGACCACAAGTAAATCGTTCGGTAGTGGTGGGGGTTTATGAAAACCTAGTCTATTTGGTGCAGTGGTCCTTCCGTGTTCCCCAAGAGTACGAGGGCCAGTTGCGAGCCACACGAGGTATTATTTCTCACTGCCGTGTCACGCGGGATCCCATTCGGCACGCATGGGTGACAATTTGCATTTTCCCGTCCACCTTTTCCCGCTTCCCGAGGGAGTTGGTGAACTACCCTCACTTGGAAAAGGATAAAGATGGTCAGGAAGAGAAGAAAAAAAATAGCTATCCCTCCAGATAGAAGATGCTGAGCGAGGAAATGTGAAAACAAACGAGATGGCCCTCGAGAAAGAAATAAAACAGCAATAGATAAAGAACGGGGGAAGGGGGAAGTAGATGCAAATTTTTCTGTGATGCATACACCATCGTTCTTTAATGCCAAAAAGAGAAACATGGTCACACACAAAAAAGCGACTTATCCACAATTTCAATTTTGTTTCATGACTTTTTTTGTTCTAATTTTAATTAATAGCTTTGTTATACTCGGTATTGAAATTTTGTTGACAATTTTGTTCAAGCAATTGCTATAAAGACTGATATGTGCACTGAATAGAAATATGAATCGACCTACTACAAACTGTCAACATAAGTCAAGTTTTAAATGAAACTTTCTTAACTCAAATAGTTAAATTCAAATTAAATAAATTAAATTCAAGTGGAATAATGGAATACTTTTTTCTGCAAAACTCATAAATGGAATTCTCTGTATACTTACACCACTAAGTTTAAGACAATTGTCAAACATTTTACAATTACACAGTTATTTTTTTCATGAAAAAAATTATATTGTTTATACTTTATGATTTCGTGAGTCTAGTAGTATCTAGTATAGTTACAGCTTGAAGTCATAAACTCTCGAACCGTTAATTTTAAATTTTCTAACAAAAAAATAAAATAAAACAACTTATTTAACGAATTTGCCATCATTTGTAAAATTGAATCAACAAGTTGATCAAAATTGGTCAAATAAGTTGCTCTTTAACAAAAAAAAAAAAATTCTTTTCTACCCCTTAGAAGATTAAAGCGACGACATACAATAAATTAACGCTTTTAAAACAAAACAAACAAAACAAAAAAACAAACTCGGAGTGAACAAAATCTGCATCCGTGGAAAAAAACCCTGAGATATTAGAATGAATTCACGCTATAGCCACATTTACTTCATACAATTCGTGATGTCAAGAGAGTTGATGTAGCAGAAAAAAATAATAATAAAAAACACCAACTCACAAAAAAAGGCGAGAAAATTAAACGCAATTCCCTGGACACAATTCCATAAAAAAAAAACCAAGTCAGAAAGACACCACTAGGATATGAGCACGAATGGAAAGAAAAAACAAGGTGGTGATACTATAGCACTCTATAACCCACACCATTCCTCTCTTCCTATGTGAATATATACATACATATATACATTTGTCTTTTTTTTTTTACTTTTTTCACCTTTTATAACTTTCGGAGTCCGCCTTATTAGGTGGCGTCGAAGGAGTGGCGTAGGGACCTTTATATGCAAACGGAATGGAGTGCTAACGGAACTCATTCCATTTAACGGCCCCTCTGTGCCTTGCTTTGGAGCCGATGCTCATCTGTCTCCGCCTACGCAACTCGATGATGGCCGACCGACCTGAGCCGCTGGCCGTCCAAATCCCTCCGAAAAAATACCCTTTATATATACCTTATACCCCACCCCTTTTTTTATGGACTCGAAATGTCTTTCCCCAGGTTTTCGTCTTTTGGATGCACCAAGAACGACAATCTGTACTTGTAAAAGATTTGCGGTTTTACGAAGAACTATAGGTATGTGTATACACATATATACCTGGACACACCTACATTACTGTATATCTGTATTTAGACATCGTTTGTTGTGCTGTGTTGTGTTATACAGTATTATAACTTACAGTATGTAGATATCAAGAAGTCTAGACAACTTTATCCAGAAGATGAAACGAAGATAAAATGATTTAAAATCGCCTTCTTGATAATAAGCATTGGTTTCATGTATAGCCTACGTATTTCTAGTTTGTAAAATAAAAGTTAAACAATTTTAGGTATGGCAGTTCGGACAATTTATTTATATTAACAACTGTGACGTTAGCTTCTTCCCTAACCAATGAAAATTAATTGTCAAAAAGTTAACGCCACAGTTGTCCACAAATTGCTCCATTCTCTCATGACTTGCCACACCAAAAGTTAAAAATTAGAGTACCGGTATAAATAGTAAAAGTTTACAAATAAATTACATTTTTTTCAATAAAAATGAAAATTTACTTAAATACAATTGCAGGTTGCTCTTTTTTCCTTCTGGATATGTCATACGAACAAAATTAATAAAGCTCTAGTCTCCACCAAACAATTCAATTATTAAAAATTAGTTTATTTTTCCTAATAGTTTTCATGTACAAAGCTAAAAAATTTGACCAATCAACTCGAATGGAACGCAGAATCGACAACATTCCCGACATTCCATAAGCTACAAACTCGTTGAACGTTCACGTTACCAACAACAAAAATGATAAATATAAAAATCAAACAAACCGAAACCCTACCAATATACGTATATACAACAATCGAGAATTCCTTCATCAAAAGTATGCCATGAGTGACCCACACAAATTATTGGTTTCAATCATTCAAGTAGTGCTTATGTATTAAAATAGTAAACAAACAGTATAATAGTTGCTTCAGCGTTTATTCGAGGTTTGTTTTTTTAGTTCCTTTCACTCTATCTTTCACAGAATATTAGTGGAAAAGCTGTGAGACTTTGGCAAAGGTATCACACACACTCACATCGCCCCCTCGCCGCCTACAATTAACGATACCCCGATGCAAAATAAGCTTTGAGCCAGCGCGTAAATAGTGGCTCGCGTGGCCTATTACTCATCCCACCAAAGCCAAATGGAATTTGCACCAATTTTCCAAGCCGGATTCCTTGTCACGTTATACGAGGTAAAACGAATGACATTCGTGGCGGCGAGGTAACGAATGGCGACCCCCAAACCATATTACCCTCTCTCGCCATGAACCCGAGGGGGGCTAAAACTCAGATGACGTTTCCGCTAAAGCATCATCATCTCCCTGTGTATTTTTTTTATCTTATTTTGTCCTTCTCATATGGTTGGAAAACGACGACTGTGATGATGATGATGACACAGAAGAGGACCTAGCGTTCTAGGCATCTAAAGCCGCTGTATTACTACCCAGGGAGTACAACATGTCCCCCCGAAATGAACGAGAGGGTGAGGCAGTAAGTACCTCCTAGAATGATACTACCGAGAAAAAGACAATGCAAAGAAGATGGAAAATAGAGGGATTTTGGGTATTATTAAATCTACCCAATAATTTAGCAAACAGTACTGTATACTGTCAGCTTACAAGAAATGTTAACTTTTTCAGGTATCCCACTCCAAAAGTTACTTCTATTGAAATTACTGATAAATGATTTAAGTCGTATGGAAACAATTTAAGTTGTATGACTAGCAGTTTTAGCGCTAATCGAATTTAGGTAATCGTTAACTTTCATAAAAGTTTAAAAAAAATTTTTACAACTGAACTTTTGTCAAACGAACTTTAACTTATGTAATTCAAAGTTTTTTTTTTACTTGAGGTAAGATATTTCCCACACACCGGTGTGAAGGTTTCGCAAACTGCTTTTGAAACAGCCAAATTTTGAAACATAAAACAAATAATTTTTTGGATGATTTACAATTCAATTTTTAATAGAATTTAAACAAGTATCAGTAAATGAACTTACAATTTAGGAAATCAGAAACCAGAAACATTTCTGTAAATCACTTATTGGAAACCTGTGGATCGCAAGCTAAGGGGAAAAAACCAAATCCTAAAAAGCTGTTCTACAGCTTTGAAATTTTTTTTTGCAAAAGAACTACTGTACAAAAACCAACCAACGTTCAAGCACTGAAGTAAGGACAACGCATAGCCTTCGTGAACAAGAAAGGCAATATCAGCCCCCCTCCCCTCGTTTTTTTGTTTGCGAACTCGCTTAACGCAAACAGAAAAACAAAGCAGTTCTTTTCTGGGTTGACAACTAATTCGTCCTCAACGAAACTTTGCATTTTTTAGAATAATAACTCTTCCGCTGCTACTATTCGCAGCATCCCTCATCATCATCATCATCATCATCGCATCTCGGTCTCATCTATTTCACGCCACCTAACCAGCACGTGCGCCACTTGGACAACATTTCTTTCTCACCCCACTCCTCTTGTTTCTACTCAAAACTATGTTGCACACAATGCAAGTTCACAGATGAAAGGTACCACAAAACGCGAAGAGCTTTTCCAAAGACAAACAACAAACAACAAAGCTCCCGCGTTTCTTGCAAAGAAGAAGAAGCTGTCGACCGAAGAAAAAAAGAGCCTCGCGCGTCGTTGTATATACCACTACTACGTTATGTGTTTGTATATGTATGTATGGGCGTAAGCTTCACTCGAGAGAATTGCCGGCGTGCCAAAAAAGAAAAAAAAAACAAAACCGGCAAAGCGATGTAAAGGTAACAAAGTGCTCATTCTTGTAGGCAATAATGACCCACTGTCCCGCACGGGTGAGTCGAGTCGCTTTCGCACATTCCGCCCAAACACTCGGCCCTCTCTCTTTCTCACTTTATACTTTTTTTCACATTCCCCTTAATGTCGTTCGTCTAATGCAGCGAGAACGGGTTTCATAAATAATATTCCCCTCTGGCCATTAATTTGTCCTCACGACAACATCCACTCGCGGAGTAGAGAGACTCTCTAAGATGAAAAACATTCGCCGAAAAATCAACAGGACTGCTGACGTCCAAGAAGACATTATTAAGTTTACTCTACAATAATACCTTCTTATCATATAAGTATGTATACAAGCAAGTTGTGACAGAAGTGTGAGAACGACATAATATAAGAATGACATGAAACTACGGTCCATAGCAAAAACAGAATAACTGATTGATTACCGTACTGTATACGAATAGCAAGTAGGTGCTCAACCAAACTTGTTTTTGACAACTTAACAACGAACATATCACAATGTCTGCATTTTTTTAATCGCCCTATACTGTGTTCGATGGAATATATCTCAGTCCTGGGATTGAGTTGCGTGTATTTTGTAAATACACGAATATAACTCGCATCATCATACATTTCAATTCAATTAGATACGTTAGTATCAAATTGATACTATCACAGCTATATTAATATGCTTTTTAAATATATGAAAAAAGTTCTCAAATTTTGTCTTTTGATTATTTTGATTATTGAACTTCTAATCCCATTTTACAATATCTAAGATTGTAGCCAAATTTACAAAGTGTAATCCCTTCGAATTTGGCAGTGTTATTCTGTTCGCTTTTCGAGTCGTCACTTAATCATCGCTCGGAGGAAAGACAGTAAAAAAAGAAAAGAAAATGGTCGAAAAGTAAAGCAATTCGCTGTACTGGGTGATGGGCAAGGTAAAAACGTAATGAGAGGGAGCGAAGAAGCACTTTTCGTGGCTGGGCTGTCAACGCTAATGTGAAAGGACTGAGTGCGAACGATGAAAGCATGTCACCGGCCGCTTGGAATGTTTTTATCGCCACAATGCCATCATAACCATCATAGACCCTTTTTTTGTTGCGTATGCCCCACTATTTTTTATATCACCTCTATTCACCCTCTCTCTTTCGCTTACCGTCTAGAAATAAAACTCACTTTCTGGACAAAAAGTAAAAATAAATAACATACATAAACTAAAGGCGAAAATATTTTAAGTATAAAATATTTATAGTAAATAAAATATTCTGTAAGAACCCCATAATTGGTACTTCTCATCAAATTTTTCCTATTCGTTATAATCTATGTAACTTTCGAGCGTATATAGAATGAAAAATATTACGTTCACCAGTGAAATTCGATCATTACTGACACAAACAAATAAAAAATTTAAATTTAAAAAAAGACAAACATGATACAATCATAATCATGACAGACATAATCCATAAAAAAAAATTAATACCAGTTAAAAAAATATTCTACATTATTACTTTTGCATGTCTTTGAATCCTGCTTGACCACTCCGAACGAGTATAAATCGAGGTTCGTTCCATTTTAAAAAACACCATTCCATTTTACTATTTTTTCTTCACTTTTTTATGCTTATTTCAAAGCTATCTTCATCCGACATGACAGAATACAAATCACCACCAAAAATCCAACGTGTCCGAATGACCTCAGCAAAGTTCGACAACGGCCGTGACAGCAGTCAGTGGTTTGTGTGTTTTTTTTCTAGTACATCATATATTTTTTTTTATATATATAAATTCAACCCACTCTTTCTAAACCTGTCTCTTTCTGGCATCTGACGATTATCTCAAGAAGATGACGAAGAAACAAGAAGAAGAAGAAGCCGGGAGCGAAAGAAAAGAGGTCCAACCGCCTCGACAAGTGGCCAGGAAAAATAAGGGAAGAGCAACAATCGACGACAACAACTGTTCACTTCCGGGAACAAGTTAGATGATGGCTTCCAGGCACCCACGCAACTCAATACTCTACTATATACAGTACGTCGTCGTCATACAACAACTCAACACAACGCAACTTTTATTTCAATTCATCGTCTGGGTTTTTTTTTGTTGTCCTTAGCACATCCGCATCAATGATAGTGTGACAAAGAATACATGAGAAGTCCAACTCTCTATCACTTTTCCCACCCATCTTCCACGATAAAAATGGGATCAAAGAACTCGTGTGTTTTCTTTTGGTTCTGTACTAAGATGGGTTGCAATGTACTAAACCTAATATAAAACATTTTAAAAACGTCTTACATTATTTGTAGTTTATTCGAAATATAGCAAAAATTCGTACCAGAAGCTCACCACGATAACGAAATACAGGGTGATTCAAATGTCTCTATACATTAGAAAAATGGACTTCCCATTTCCAAAATGGTCGTTTTATTTTTAAAACCCACGTTAAGTGATGGGTATTAATGACAAATTCGCAATGACACAAGAAAACTAAGAAACTTCAAATTCCAATCTACATAAAAAAAAATATTATTCACTTTGTACATTTATCAATTGATGTAAAATATGTATATGTAACATAAAATTTATGTACCATATATCTAGGTACAAAAGCGTTATAAATTATTAGAAATTTAAATTTAAGTTGGACTATCATAGGAAAAACCATTTTCTCAGACTGACTTTTATAATGAAATCAAAAAGTAATTAATCAAACAGCCATAACAAACGAAATGCTATATCGTTTAAAGTCTAAATCTCTTGAAATCTGAAGCAAATAGAAACGAAATAGACAATGCCAGTTAAACGTAATCGTCACCACCATCTTGTCAATACAAACAATTCACTGAATAGAAACGATTGATTCGCTCTGTACATTTATCCATCGATATAACAAGCTATATACTGTAGGTAAAACACTATAAACCATTTCAAATCTATTTTTATGGTGACTTATCATACAAGAAACTTTCTCAGGCTAACTTTATAAATAAAAAAATTAATTAAATCAAACGACCATAACCAACAAACATTATGTCCTCAAATGACTAAGTCTTTCAAAAACGTAAAGGATGAAAAAAAAAGCAGCCACTCTACGAGTCAATTCCGGTTATAACGTGATCATCACCATCATCTCGTCGCCATTGCCAAATCATGGCCGCCATCTCGTCACGGCATCGCAGTGATGCTGTGTCCGCAATTAGACCTCGATGATAGTATGGTCAAACTTTTGAAACAAGCAAAAGAGTGTGAGTGACTTCCAAGTCCCACACCGAAAAAGACCGAGGTGCAAGAAGAGGAGGAGGTGCTCTCAAAAACTCGAAGGTCCTTGGCCGTGGGAAGATGGCAGCACAAAAGCCGCCAACGCCGTGAGAAGAATGTGCGCTTCATTTCCACACAAGAGACCGAGAACATTTTTTTTTACTACTACGTCTTCTTCACTTCCAACTTTTTCTCATCATCATCATCGTCCGGACGAGATAGAATGTGCACTAATAACCGAGACGGTAAAGCGCCATCCGCTACAAAACTTAATAAAGCGCTGTTCATTTTTTTTTTCACGTGTGGCTATACGAAAAAAAATTCAATCCGTTCGAATGAAATGTTACTTTTGGCTGCTATTTGAAATAACGACTAGATGCTATTATGCTGGATGACGAGATTGTTTTCATAATACGTATTACAAAGAAAGTCGTAGAAATTAATGACACTAACATTGATATGTCGAAAAACATAAAAATGTTAATTTTTTTTCGGAAAGGTCAACTTAAGTAAAACAACATCTACAGTTGAAAGGTACGTATTTTTCAAGATAATAGAAACAATAGTCTAAAACAAAGCAAAATAATTTTCTTACATCTTGTAATTGTAATCTACTGTAAACTGACAATTACACTGTACTATCAAACGAAACTAGTTGTTGTTTATTTATTTATTTATTTATTTATTTAAAACTTCATCATCCCAGAGGATATAGTCCGATATTGATACCAGGAAGCAGTATTTTTCTAGCTATGATGAACTTGCACCACTCAAATTTTTTCTAAGTTGAATATAACATTTCAATTGTCGTTTCAATACTTCACATTTCATATTAACTTTCAAAGACATTTTCGATGATGCACATTTTCAACCATTTCAGTAGTATCACTTTCACTACCGATATTTTGTCTTTATAAGTAAAGTTTTACAAAACTACAATTAAAAACATGTTTGTCTTGAACAAAAAATTCTTACTATAATTACAATCAGACTGCGTATACAAGTATCTGGCTTTTATATATAAATTTAAAAAAATAAAATAAACCAACCTAACTGTGCATCATCTTTCGTGTCTTTCTGTAGGCGTTTTCCAACTCGAAACTTGAAAATGACACAAAGGTCAAGATGTGTCGATTGTCTCGAAAAATCCAACAACTTCTTGAAGTAAGTGCAGTTTCCTTTTCTCAACTTCTCTGTGGACGACAATATCGCTCGAGGAAATATTTCTCCAAGACGAAGATCCGAAAAGAGTTTTCAAAGAGGTCGTCAAGGTGGCAGTGGACTCTTTCGACCTCTACTCTTTCGTGTGCCAACCTACGCTCACTAAGTAAGTACAACGGCGAAAGGTAAAACGCGAGATGAGGTGTTCTGTGAAAGACGAGCAGACGAAGAAGAAAAAGAAGAAAAAAGAACAACAGCTGGGGAGGGATTGACCGCAACAACCGTTGATTAAAGACCCGCGCGGTCGTTTGGCGACACGAGCTGGGGACAAGGGCCAACTAAACCCTGGGAACCGGACCAGGGTCGAGGTCGTCAGCTCACGAAATGCCACTGTAATTACCAGTCGTTGGATGGCACGTCCCCCGTCCTCTTCGCCTCTACATCCATTACTTAAAAACCACCAACAGGTAATACACGTGGTGGTAACTACAAACCCGAAACCTAGAAATATTCTGCCAACTGATAAATCACGACGTATAAGCTGAGTTTCTACAGATTACTGACCCATATATGATATTTCAAGTATATTTCATTACTTATTTAAAATATAGCAATTAATTTGGTGAAAATGCATGATGGTGAATGTGCTTTGTACATACTGATTAGGTGAATTTCCAGGTAAAAATAACATTGGAATAATAACGGCAAAAAGGACTCAACAAATTAATTACACATGAAAGGCTTCGGGCGATATAATATGCCAGATTTTTTTAATTGGTCAGGAGAGCCGTTTTTCTGGTGAGAAACTCCATAGACCATAGAGTACCACACTGAGCAACATGGTGACCTTCTATATTAGGCTATATAAAATATCTGGAAAATCTTGTAAGTGGTACAGTAAGAAGCTAGAAACAGTACTGAGAAACAGTTTGTTGTAAAAAATATGATTTAAAAAATGACTGCGGTGTTTATTTAAAAATGTCATTTTTAAAAACAAAAATGACTGCAGTGTGGCTTATCATTATTTTGCCAGGACCGCTTCATATATACAGTACCGATACTTCAATGTTCATCTTCATATCTATGCACGTATACACAATAGTGTGCACGTATATGGACGGTATAAAATCACATGGACGATTGCTTTTAACATATAAGTGTAGGCCTACAGCCTATGCGAAACACCGTTGTATCCGTGTCAACATTGCATTGACAAATTTCATATATTTTTTATACTCAACAAAAAACTACATGAATCATGAGATAGGTATAGGCTCAGATACAACGTGAGAAGAAATGAACCAAGAATAACAAAAAACAAAACAAAAAACTAAATAAAGACAACGATATAACATTTTCAACATGAAAAAATTTCATGACCACTTAAAAAAAGTAGCATTTTTATGAAATCCTAGACCGCAAAACAAAATTACTGTCTGACTGTCTTGTTGACTATTTTTCTTTTTCCGCTTTTAATACTTGTATAGTTCTTTGGCCACTCCACCTCTCCTCCGCCTTCAAACTCGGTAAAGTGAAACAGATTGAAATTGCTTCGCTGTTGCTCTTTTTTTTTTTCTCAAACCCTACAGTAGTATATATTACTATGTACTACTAGTATATAGTGTTTCTATTACTGCTGCTTGTCTTTGTTCCTCTAAAAACATTTACCTCGGACAAAATGATAGCTAGGCACGAACACGGATGCGAGTTGTTATCATCACCACCCGTTTTGGACGACCGCTGCCTGGCTCCAGTACTATACTAATCTATATTACTATATACTCTCCACAAACAACTCCCTGTTTGCTCGAATTAACTTTCAGAACGTTGGGAAGTAAACAAAGCCACCCACCCCCCTCAACATGTGCAATTAAAAAAAGCATGGTTTAGTATGGACCAAACCTTGCTTCTAATAAACTCAATTTCAAAACAATTGTTTTAAGTAGTTTGTACACCATCCTTACATCATCACGAGGACCCAATGCTCAAACCCATAATACATGTATAAGATATAGTGAAAACATATAAGCTTATGTATATGTATAGAATAAGTCAAAAGCCACGCTCCGATGAAATTTTGTCTAAAATACAACCAATACCAATTTCAGTTCCAAGTTTTGTTGATGATCGTAAAAAATCTTTGTTGGTAAATATATCTGCTTTTATATTCGCAAAAGTTTAGAAATGTCATATATTATATTATTTTATAATCGTTTCAAAATGATGTCAATCTTTGGTGATGTCTAGTGTAAAACAAATTTCATAATCATCCGTCAGACTTAAAGCATATGTTTTGTTATAAGACGCAAATAGGCACACGTTTCGACGTAACGTTAACTCTTCCTTCACGTTGTGTGTGGTTCAAAGATGTCCAGGAATGAACATGAGCCAAAGCAGCACGTTTTCAACAGCAAAGGCGATTTCACAGACAAAGGCCACGACGGCGACGATGAGCAATGCGATGCAGCAAACGCAAGCTACTACCGTCAATGTAAACTGTTTAGTTTCAACGGTTTATTTTTAGCGTTTTAATGCGACTCGGGACGCAGGCATTTTCGTCTATATCCGCCCCCGACATTAAAGAAAAGAAAAAGAAACGCAGGACCAATACACTCGCCTTGAGCAGAAGAGAACAAAAAACAAAGTAAAAAGAAAAGATCTCTTTAAACTCGTGGCAATAACACTACCTACTTACTATCCATCCCTCCAGGAAAAGCATTCCTCTTTTGTCGTATTTTAGTTTAAGACGAAAGAGAGATAAAAAAAACTTTAGAAGATTCGAGACACCCTCCTCCACCCACGCACAAGGTTTTTTTTTCATCATTCTGTAAACAATGCTACGATTTCGACAAATAAAGACATGTGAAAAGTGGTATCGAGTGACGACGTTCGACTTGGCTTGCTAATCGAGCCATTCTTCAACTTGCATCATAAACATTCGAACGACTCCAATGACTGCGTTAAAATATATCACCTGAGATGATAATGATTCAAGATTCAAGATGCAAGAAGCTCTCGTCTCAAAAGAAATATGATCTACAGACGAATGAGAAAAAAATGCACGCGTAAACACTGACGCCATTAAACTTAAAAAAAAATCATCTCTGCTAATATACAGGGTGATCCAAAACGTTTCATGTTTTTTTCTTCAAATTAACCAAATTGATTTTTTGTTTTTATTTTATGTCGTGGTTTTTTATTTGCTCCCTACTGTATCATAATTGACAATCCTGGCTGAGCACATCTTTCCGTGGCAATCTGTATGTTAAGTTACGTGATGTACTGTATTTTATAATTTACTCAATGGCAACGTTGATCTTACCATTTGACATGCTATATCTATTGTTAAACTTTAGGGATCAACAGTGTTTCTAATGTAAGAAGGTAGGTAGATAAATAGGTAGTTAAGTAGGTAAGTAAGTGAGTATTTGTAACTAAAAATAAGTTTAATGTAAGAATGGTGGTACAATTTACATAGTCAGTATTTTTATTTTTATCCAATACTTCCAACTCCCCAAACACCATACAAACACTGCTGCTAAAAGCACAGAACCCACTCTATAACATCAATAGATAAGCAGCTATTCGTGGTTATTTCCAAAAACTGTCTGAACGTCATCTGGAGTGAAAACGTGACTCGTTCCACGACTTCCACCTCCTCCTCAACTTCTCCAAAATAAACAACACCTTCAACACGTTCGTCACCAGTCGCGAAAAACAGATGCCCCCATCTTCGTACCATTTTGGTCTCACTTTGGGAATAAATAAAAGTACCACTCTCTCTTTCCTTTTCTTCTTCTAAAGTCACTCACTCACTCGTTCGTCTGCGTCATCAGCAAAACCGAACTAAAGAGCGGGAGGAAACAATCTCGGTCGTTGGTCGCCACATGTGGCATCCATTCTAGCCAAAAACAAAACCAAAAAAAAATAAAATAAAACAGGAACCACCTTCCAAAAATATATGCAACGTTAATTTAAATGCAATAAAGGTCGGTGAAGCGAAGAGGTGGACGTTTGCGAATTCGCGGACCTGGTGCATCTGCCTTCCTTCTACTAGCACTTGCTTTATACACACCAAAACGATGATGATGATGATAAAGAACAAGACAAGTGCCAAGTCGTTTTGTTGATCGCTAGGCAGCTTTGGAATGTGGGCCATCCTACGGATGACGGATAATGACAGATATGCGTCGTAAATTCTCGCCGTCCCTGCGTGGGAGGGTGTAGAGTAGGAAAAAAACTGAACATCACCACCTACGCATTTCATTTCACTTTTGCTCATGCTTTTCTATCGCCAGCCATCTGTGCGACGAACGACTCATCAATGACGTCATACTCGTTCTCCCTAAGGAGAGAGTGTGAAAACCAAATCCCGACACCAATTTCTACTCTTGAAAATCATTGATTTAGCATTTCTCAATTTGCGAATCTTTATTGATGGGAGAAAAAATGAAGTCTAATTTCCTTAATCCGAAAACAAAACAACAATCAAATGAATAGTGCATTGAAAAGAAAAATGTTAATCAACACTAGTAGCTTGGTATTAAGAGAGCTTAACCCTATAGATTACAACGTAATTTTATGGATTAAACAAGCACATCATATCATGAGAACATTTTAGGAAAGTTTAAATCTAATAAACACACCCCCTGGAACAAAGGAAACGTGTTTTATCGTCTTTTAATTGTCTACCCGTCCCGTACCAAATTGTAGTGTTGAAAACATGCATTGTATAGTAAAAGTTTATATAACATTTTCCCTAAAATCAAAGTGCGTGTTATCAGAAAATTATGAGTATATGCATAGCTATTACAATATATTTTTTTGATATCCAATTCTTTAATTACATGAAGCTATCTGACTAACCAAGCATTATGGCATGAAATACGAATATTATACTGTATAACGAAATTAGTGAAATACTTATTTTCCAATTATAAAAATAAGAACACATTTCAGTACGGTGCTTTCACTGATTAATTAAAGATTCCGAATAAAGTCAAATGGAAAGAGTAAAAAGTAGTTGGAACCTATTCTAGCTGATATTGGTGAACTATTTCACAGTTCGTGGAATGTTTCCAATTTCACCAAACACCTGAGAGATTGAAACCTTCACATGTATAACGACCAAACACATGGAAAATTCCAATCCAACACGTGTGTTGGATTCTTCTTTATGATGATATGGTAAACTGTTGTATTGGTAACTAACCAAACATTTCGGAATTCAAGTAGCAATGAACTTGCAAACTCGAGCATGTATAGCAAAACTCATTACGGAACCTTTATTGTTATGCATTTTTACGATTTATGCATTTTACCTTTATAACCAAAAGATGCGACGCAGTAAGCTAGGTGCTGTCCCAAATTGTGATAAGTACTTGTATATTTGATGCTAAAGTTAAATCAAATTTTTACATTTCAACTAATATGAATGGTGTTATTTTTTTTGTTGACATATTCAGCATTCATTTAAAAAATATCATCATAAATGGCGTGAAAAACAAAAGATGAAATTCCAACTTCAATTTGAAAGTCTCATGAAAACCCTTTCATTATACAGCGATCGTCATTTCTCAAAAGGTCAGCGAGCTGAGATGGAAGCTTAACAAGACCGAGAAATGTTAAGAAAAGCAAAGATGAAAGCAAAGATGGCGTTTTATCACTATTACTGCTACTACTATACGTATCACCAGTACTACTGTCGGCAGTGGTAAGGAAGCGTCGTAGTTCTTAAGAAAGGGTCACTGACTGGCCATCACCCGAAACGTTGGCTCTTTTTCGCAACGTTTTATAAAGGACAATTACACCAGAGCAACATGGAGAAATGACCACAAAGAGAAGAGTAACACTTTTTTTGGTGAATATACACAGTATATACAATACAGTGCAGTGAAAGCACGTTGTTAAAAATTGTGAGCAGAACCTTCAGTCTTTAAACGGTTAAAACGTTATACCGAGCAGAAAATTATCAACTTTTACTACGTATTAAATGCATTGTTGGTTTTAAATTATCCCAATTAAAAAAAAAAAGAATCACAACAAGAACTCTTAATAATCAGCCTGAAATGTTTATTTTTATTCTATGCAATATACAGGGTGTTCCAAGAGGATACAAACTATCCCAATTTTAGGACATCCATGGCTAAACATATACCGTAATGTTTAGCCATGGGACATCTAACCATTTGCTTTGTAACCTGATTCTCCATTGTTCTCTATGCCGCGACAGCACGTCAATAAAACGAGATGAAGGAAGTGACACACGATACTTTTTGTGGCGAGTGACCGGAAGTAAATCCGTTTCTCTGTGACGTCATCGGTGCGTCACTTCCTTCATCGGCGCGCGAGAGAGGGGGAAAAATCTCCACAGAAAAAAAAATCGATTCGTCACGCGCCATGCGATCGAAGGGAATCCGATTAAATAAGCGGAACTTCGAGTGACACACTGATTAAATCCCAAGCCTCGTCGACGAGCCCAATTGACTCGGGTAATTTCCAACAACCAAATAAAAATGTGTCGTCTCAACCCTTAAATGTCGTGCGCCCTCAAATAGGATACCGTACATAAAATGCAACGATCAATCGACCAAGGTCTGTCGCTTTTTTTAGAATAATATTAAAAATAGTATTTAACTAGATTAATTATACAACATAACCGGGTAGTTTATGCAATTTCATATTTAAAAAACAATCAGACCTGAAATGTCACCTAACGTAACTACTTCAATGCTAATTTCATACTTTGACAAAAACAGACCAGCCATTCTATAGAATGCCAGACTCTAGACTTACCGGTAAATACTGTTATAAGCTATTAAATACAAAAAGCTATTTAAAAAAAAAACTAAATAATTATAAAAACTGGTACAGTGACATTTTCTAGAAATCGTGGTGATGATTAGAATTTATTTAGGAAAAATGCTATAATTACATTAAAAATAATTCGTCTCAATTCTTTGCATAATAAAACATAATAAAAATGTGTAACAAAAGTGAGTTACAAAATTTAGCAACTGTTTACACTTCCTTCAATTTGTTTCTTTTTAATGTAATGAGAACAAATATCTAATCTTTCAAGTGACAAATGGCTTTGATTTTTTTTTTCAATTAATAATTGAAATTAATTTCTTTTCCAATTGACGGTCGATAGGTTCGTATAATAAACCAAAAAAAAAGTTAATAAACAAATAATAAAAAAATAAAAAACTATTAATTTAAAAAAAAAAAAGACTACAAACATCTTGTAAAGAACAACAACTTGAGCTAAATGAAATTCACGCCCTACATCCTGAAAACAAGTCTTATTTCATCGTCCAAGCTATTATTTCACCAGGTATACAAGAGTGTTCTCTGCTGGACTTCTTTTTATTAACGTACTTAATTACGCTATAAAAGTGTTCCCCTCGATAAAGGCGTCTGATTAATTGAACACTTTGCCCATTCAAATAATAAAAAAAAAACACAACTGTACCAAAATAATAAAAAATAAATCCAGCTCCCTGGCTTACTACGGATGATAATAACTAAAACAAATCGTTTCCAATTTTTAATGCTCGCTGAAAAAAATTTATAGATAAAAAATAACGACAAAAAATTAAATACGTTAACTAGATAAAAAGAAACGACTTTTGCTCAAGTTCAGTGAGGAAGGGAAAAAAAAGTTAATAATCCCTCACGACAACTTAATCAACCTCTTTGAAGTCAACTAAATGACGCCATGGTAGTGACACAATATTCCCGACTGACAACAAATAACAACCTTGAAACCAAGGTTTCTTATCATTTTTTTCTTCGACTTCGGTATCAAAAGGTTGTTAAAAAAAGTGTAATCGTTCGAGTAGAAATTTCTCTCGCATTAATTTTATTTTACGTCATTTTTGTCTTCTTACATTAGAGTGGAAGAAGACAGTGTACAAAACCTTCTCTGTTTAAGATGTACATTGGATGTTCTGTCGCTTGTTCTACTTCTTAAGTGAGAACAAAACCAACCCACGTTTTTCTCAGTAAAAAAAAATTAACCTTAAATTTAAGAAGTACCTTAAAATTGATTTTTAAGCATAACACAGATATACTGTAGCCTAATGCAAAAACCTTTTCTGCATGTTTCGATTTATGCGAATTTCGATTTATGTGAAAAAAAATATATTCAATCTTTGAGTAATTTGATATTCAATTTATGCATGGTTTGAATTTCTTTTTTTCTTCCCTGCACAATTCGATTTTATTCGATTTATGCGATTTAAAATTATGCAATTGTTGAGTAATTCGATATTTGATTTACGTGAGTTTTGAGTAATTCCATTTTTGATTTCTGCAATTTTTGATTTATTCATTTATAGTATTTATTTTTTACATTGGACTTATGCGGTTTTTGATTTACGCGAAGGACCTTTCATTTATGCTTTTTTGGTAGATTGGATATTGGACTATACACTATATTCTTATTAACGACTGTAGATAGCAGTATACGTTCAATTCCCGACTCGCTCACTCACAAACTCACAAGTGAAGCTAATATTAAAAGACTAACATTAAATACCGCACTAACTTTATAAAATTTCACTGTTAAGATTCAAAACAAAGCGTGATAAGGACCAATTGCTTGTTGCGCTCGCGAGTAACCAGTCCAAGGAGCACTATCACAACTTTTTTGTTTTTTAATGTGTACATTTTTTATAAATATTTTTGTCAGACAATATGCTGACAAATGCACTTTTAATCAAAACTTTTTTCCAGAAGCCTTATTTTCCTTCGCATTGTTTCGTTCGAGTGTTTTCTGATCGGCGAAGCGAAAAGACAGCGCCACCCGGTGGCAAAGAGTTA
Organism: Cryptops parisi; assembly: GCA_034695005.1. NCBI lineage: Eukaryota > Metazoa > Arthropoda > Chilopoda > Scolopendromorpha > Cryptopidae > Cryptops > Cryptops parisi. Next base: position 19,184 of record JAQIWH010000734.1, on the reverse strand, counting down.
ATCACAGACCAGCGCAGACGACAACAACAAAGATAATAATAAATAAATGTAGAAAAAAAGCTATTTGTTAAAATAAAAAAAGGAGAGGTGCAACTTGTCATTTTTTTTTACACATGTCTGCAATCTACTCGACGACAGCCACCACTGATGACGGCAATTGTGCAAATTAAATATGCTTTTTGCCCCGATTAAACGAACCCCTCCACGTTCTGCCTCACTGGTGATAACCATTAAGACAGCTACTGTACCACATTCCACGTCGTCTACTGATCGAACAGCTGTTTTTCGTTTATCCAACAACGTATACTGTATTATTACAATGGTGCGCGACTTATGGCTCATCTCATTTAGAAAACACACCTAAAAGTGATCCGGATCCACCAATGTATACGAATGTTAACATTAACCTACTATGGTGCGCGACATCTGACTCGTCCCGTAAAGAAAACACGTATTTAGACAGAAGTGACGCACCATGGTATTAAAATGTAAATATAAAATTATCAATTTGGCACTGGGTTTTCATTTATAGTTAGAACCCGTAACAAGACATATAACGTATCGAGAGAGAAGGTCGTAAAATCAATATATAAAAATAAATCAATATTTGAAACTGGTATATAATAAAATATAGACCAAATGTGTGGTTTATAAAAGAAAATGAGTATATCATCAATGTAGAATAATTTCATTGAAATTGTGGTAACCCTGACAAATTTTCATTTAAAAAAAATGATAAATGGTACATTTGTGAAATTCCATTAACACCTAACATTTGTTCTCCCCCTCCAATTTTTTTTATACGTATATAATGTAACGGGGCCTTAAAAATAATAAATAGGGAGGTGTCCGTTGTAAATCGTTATAAAAACAAAACAAAACAAAACAAAAAACTTAATGAAACGTCATGTATAAAGACAGCATTCGTAACCATTTATCACAAAGTCCAGAAAAAAATTATTTTTTTCCTCGGTCTGATTATCCTTTGTTTAATGGTGATTTTTCAATTCAACAACCTGTAACGAGTGTTATTTAACATACAATGGAAAATGAAAACTCTTTAAAAAAAAAAGATCGACATATATAAAAAAAAATGACTTGAGACAGACAGACAGTCCACTCAAATAAACACATGTATGTCATTTATGTGCTTTATAAACTTAACATCTTTAGTAGATTGCAGTTTCGCGTGTTAGGTTTCACAAACAATTGGTAAGACCTACTTCTCAATTTTCTTCGTAACTATAAAAAATGGTTTTGTTTCTTCTGTTATACTTAATTTCAAAAACCTTGTATTTCAGGCCAGACCTTAGGGTAATTGTTTTTCTGCCATCGTTTTTTTAAGTAAAGTATTCATAAACCTCTCGAACGTGTCCAAAACATTGAGAACTGAAATCCTATCTAACCTCTTAATGATTTACATCGTCTTATCCAATTATCCTGCTTGGCTCGTTTACATGGTTATAGATTAACCTATTTCAAGATATCACGCATCAAATACGAATAATCAAGAAAAAATGATGCTATTTAACATGATGAATGATATATTTTGTAAAAAAAAATTTCTCTAAATAAAAGTGAAAAAATGACTAACAAATTTGAACCCGATTCTTAAAACATAAAATAGATCTTTAAAATAAAAACTTAGTACCATTTTTACAAAATAGTGCACGAAAATCGTTATTTCATCAATGATGATAAATTAATCATTGACATATATGCATTCAACGACATACGAAAATTTACTATAGGACTTCTATTATAAATAGATATGTGTGTATACACCACATTTTCATCTACCAAATTATGTTTACTAATCGACACCATCATCAATCAAATCGGCGATATAAAAAGACTGAATTACAATTGAAGTAAAAATTGACAATAAACCGTTTCGAACTATCAATTTTTATAAATTGTTATGTATGATGTAAATCGATATTAAATTATCACCTTCGACATTTATACACCCCATTAATCATTTATTGTCATCTTGATAAAAAGTTTTTTAAATAAATGAATCACATTGCGACATTACCTTTACTGCACTATACGAGTCAAAGAATAGTAACCGTGACTTACCTAAAAAAAATAAAAAAAGTATTATTAATAAAAACATTTTACACTGTGTATGATATACTAACATATACATAATATACAAAAGATTGTTCAAATTTCGAACAAAACCAGTTGACGTAAAAAAATTGCTAAATTTGTTGCGTTAATTAAAAATCCGGTTCAAATTTGAACATCCTTCTTTGTCAATAATATTTAACAAAATGGCATTGCACTCATTTTAACATTAAAACAGTTACAACGTTCATAACTCAACTATGTAAACAACGTAGTTCGGTGTGTCACTTTTCCCAGTTTATGGGATATTCAGAAGGAGAAAAAATGACAACAACAATAACAACAACAAAAGTACAAAACGTTGCTTGTTCCGGCATTTCTTTTTATAATAAATGACACGGAGAAAAAAAAATAAAAAGAGTAACTCCATAATCCGCGATATATTACACCAGGTCCAAAAAATCGTTTCATTCCTTTCCTGCTATCAAACCAACTTGACGACTTTATAGGAAGCGCCCTTCTCACGCGCTAAAGCAAGGTCACCACAGCCCACGCTTTTAGTTTATAACAAAACTACGTAAGATTAAAAGCCAAGTAACAATAATAATAGTAGTACGAAGAAAGTTAGAGAAAAGACATCCACAATGCATCGGCGCGACCCGGGTCTCCTTGGCGATCAGACTGTGACAAATTGGTTGTCCGAAAGGCAAAAACGCTTGGGAATTTTAAAACGTGGAATGTGTGAGAAGACTAAGAGATAGATAGTAAGAAGAAAAAAAAACACTGTTTGATATGGCATTGAAAGAAAAGACGAAGAAAAAATTCCAAAGAGATAGAGAGAGTGGCCACGATCATCATCATCGTCATCACGGTCCATCTTTTTCCCAATCTCGACAAAAGGAGACAATGTCTTCACGGTTCCTCCACAAAAGTTTCGAGGAAGAAAAAAAAGGAGCAAAGAAGAAGAAAAAACACGTTAATTTCATGCCGCACCGTTCCAGGTTCAAAGGAGTTTTTGTCGCCCCTCAAAACTCAAAACTCACTCTCTCCCTCTTTTGTCCTGGGGCGCAATTAGATGTCCAGTGCCCCCATTATGATGCTACGACAGCAGCGTGATGCTGACTCGGAAAGATTCTAATAGTCACCACCCTTTGTTGGACCCTCCAATCCACAAAAAAAAATAGATAAAATACTTTTGGAATTGCCAAATCGGACACATACGACGAGTGATGAAAAGCATAACAATGCACCGACAAATGATGGTACCAAACGGCACGAACCACTATTAGGCTATAGTGTATTTAGAAACTGTACGTGTACCTTATACCTATAATATACCTATATTTTATATACATATACATAAAGACCAACCAATACGTCTAAATGTTAAAGATTCATAGACATACAGTATAATATAACATGTTTCAGGCTATGAATATAACCCAGCCATTGTCTACAATGCCAAACCTGGTTAGGTAATGTATGAAATTAGTATTGGAATAGTTAAAAACAAATTTAGGTTTGAATGTTTTCTTTAGAGAAAATTTTGTTAACTAACTTAAACAGTTCTATACAAGATGTTATTTCTTACTTCCAATTATGCATTATATACAGTAGGCCTACATTGCCTGTAATACGTACATCAACATATAAAAATACGTATCAACGAACTTTTGCACATACATGCGTAATTTATATGTAGGCTATATACAGTACACGTACATTTATACAGTATACAGGAGGAGAAAAAGTACGGTTTTGTTTGAGTGACATACTGCACACGTCTACCTGTATATACACAACACATCACACAAGTATGAGATATGCAATACATGTACAATGTAAGGGATTCCGGCTATTATAATCACAGATAATGTTATCGACCAGATATTATCATTATCAGTCGGTCCCAAGACACTGTTTAATATTTTATTATCATTGTTTAATGTTATCAGCCAGCTATTGTTATCAAAAAGCACTGGTGAACACTGGTAACATAAATTTTGGTCCCCGGGTGATCTGTAGTAGTTTAATATGTTTTTTAAAGAATAATGATATTTGTACTTATAAATAAAAACACACTATACAAAAAAATGATGCCATTCGAATTTTTTGTTTTTCCTTTAGAAAGAAATTTTTAGTCGTACGAGTTAAGCCTTTCATTGTTTCCGTTTCGGAAATGCTAACGATCACAGATAGGAACAGGAAACTTAACCACAAACATTTTTTTACACGTTTTTTACACTTTTTTTGGTATTCGTTCTTAATCGTTCAGGAGTTGAAAAGTAGAACAGTTATTGAAAAGACTACAAAGACGATCTCTTGGAGAAAAAAAAACCACGTCTGTAAGTTTGTACAATTAAAGAAACTTCCATTTTTTCTTGTTATTTCTTTGTATACATTTTTTTTTGCGTCTCAATTGTAAATCTTAATCTGTAAACTTCAGAAAAAAAATAATTCTGATGAGATCGAAACACGAAGGAAAATAATATAAACGTCATTAAGTTCTCACCATTCAACTAAGAATACGTTTAATTCTAACAAAAAAAAATCTAAAACTGTATAAAAAAATTAATCCCATCTCTACATAGATTGTTAATTCCGGACAAATTCTTGACACAAACAAAAAAAAATAAAACTGAGAGGTCATAAGGAAAACTTCCCCGTATAAAAACGTGTGACGACCAACAGCTGAAGATCAACAACATCTTAAGTCACAATAATAAGAATTTTAAAAAATTAAAAATTAAAATTAAAAAAAATATAATACAAACATATGTACCAAACGAGTATCACAGATCATCACGAACAAAATAAAGCACCCTGCAGGGTAGTGACCAATAAAAAAGCAAACTCGTTTCCAGTTTAATGGCAATTAGTAGGCTAACAACGACCATAAGAGTCAACGCATAAAAAACGATGGAAAAGGAAACCCTCGCACAACATCTATTCCATATTCATCTTTCCAACAATTTCATTTTCTCCATCATCAAACGTACCGCCTATGACGATGACACCCAATTCTTGACCTAAGTTACGTAACACTGGTGATAATCCTCTACCCCACAAAGTGGGTTAGAATATTATTAATTCTCTCCCTCCTCACTTATCATCCAGTGAATCACTCCCTGTAATCACCTATCATTTATGGTACAGTAAGTCCAGGACTTATGTATTTAGACGATTTTTATGCATTTTTATTACCCACTTTTTATTAAATCGCATGTGATGGATTTCGGATTGTGCTGGTGGAAAGTTAAATATTTATTTCTTGAAAATTCCACCAGAGGGAATGTTTTTGAGACTACATAATAATTGACAATAGTGTCTGCGCTCCCGAATGTTTCCATAGCAACGCATGGAAATGCATGGTTGTTAGTTGTTACCTCAATAGCCACTGGTTAAGAATCATCACATTTGTTACCATAATAACCATTGGTTGGCCAACATCACATCATAATCAACCGAAAATCCTCGTGTCATTATTGACGGCTATACTTTTAGTAAATACAAATAAGAGCCCAAATGTGTGGTCGTGTCGTTTGAAATCCATGGACAAACAGTTTTAGTCCATTGTAAAAATTGGGTATAATAAACTTTGTTTTATATTAACATGATATCTTGTTTTGTAAACAATCGTCTGAAAAAAACGAGTGGCAAAAAATTAGTTCGGTCATTGGTTTTGGAGGGTATGAGTTGTTGTTTTTGTTGTTTTGAGAGGAGGGGATGCATGTTTTTCTCGAGAGTTGCGAGGGTAATGCAATTATGGGTGTTTTAAATGGGTGACCACGGTGGCTGGTAGTAAAGTATAGTAATTGGGGTTTCTCGATTTCCCTGGTCATGATGAAAGAAAAAGCTGCGAAACGAGGGAAGCTGCTCACCTGGGGTTGTTTTTTTCTGGAAACTATTGTGAAATAGCAACTTGGTACCTTGTTCATAAATCATTCCTGTCTTACTAGAAACCATTGTAAATTTAAAAATGATGGCAATACTTATTACTTGAAGAAAAAAAAGATCCTAAAAACTGAATAGAGCAGTCTAACAAATAAAATAACCAAGAAAATTCTACCCTTAACTGTATCATTTTTATTCACATTGCGTTGCCACACTTTTATCAGAATGGACGTAACCCGCTTAAGATGTTTTAAAAATAATAATTCCTTCATGTAATAATATTGTATCAAAAAGCCGTTTAAAACGATTTCGTTTTTATTCCTTAAATTCCAAATTTCTAGAAATATCTACACTGTCATGTTTTCTTACATCGCCATTCACCAAGTTATCATAATTAACAATAACATACAAAAACTGTTTGAAAATTTGTGATTACGTATATATAAAAATCATGAATTTCTAAAAACTAACTTATAAAAATCCATCACGATTTTTGTCATTTCATAAAAGTCAAGTTCTATTTTATTCTTGTAAACCATTATTTATAATCGTCTTAAGTCATTATCAAAAGTTCTTACTGTTCGCTAAGCACTAAAACACAGCCCTGTTGTAACTTTGTAACTCACAGTAGCTAATGTATAGGCTATTCAATGATAACATAATCTGATTAGCATCAACTGAAAAACGCCATAAATGTTTTCCGTTATCAACACCACGTTTTATCGTAATAAACAAACAGTTTCTCTGTATAGGAAATAATTTAAATCTTCCTTCACGTCGCCTACAGAAGTCAAACAAACAAACGAACATTAAAAAAAAAAATTAAATAAATCTCGTCAACATTTTTCCAACTCAAGCATGACGTAGTGACGTCATCATCGTGTTAATGACATCATCCAGTGGTCTCTCCTCAAGGCCCTAAAGATCATGGTCAAAATCAACTGTATTTAGCCTTGCAAGGCAAGAAACAAAAAAATTAAAATTAAATTTGCATTAAGATGTAAAATTTGCAATTTAAACACAAAAAACAAACAAACAGTAAAACTACAAATGTCACAATAAAACAAAAGAAACTAGTAGTTCATTGTTTGTAAATATCTTCGTACGACTAAAGGAATGTATGGAAAGGGGAATGACGAAAAATGATGACAACAACTCAGCAAAATTCCATCGTCAACCAGCCATGATGGTTTCACTATAATAAAATATAACGGGTTCGAATCCGATTTAACGCTTCTGCGCTGCTACTTCTTTCGTTCCACGTTTTTTCCGCTTCGAATCGTTCGAGCGACAACGAGTGTCATTCTCTATGTATGACAAAATAAAATAAAAAATTCGTGTCTCATAAACCACCATCACGCGACAACACATTGATGACACGCTTGACGCCTTTTCAACTCTAAGTCAACAATCTTAAGAGATCAACTTTCCGTTGCTTATTGTTTGCTATTTTTTTTTATATATACAGTATTTATGTCTTAAAAAGGGTGACAACTGCTAAACAATAAAGTCGTTTAAACCAAAAAAAGTCGTTCTATTTTCGATCCAAATCAGCTTCTTAACCTCAAATTTGAACCTATAAAACATAAATTAATTTGTCTCTTGTCTGTTTGTTCGAGCATCACGCAAATAACGACTAGACCAAAACAACTCTTAAGGTGGATTCATTTAAAACAGGCTACATTTCAGTCCACAATCTACATTTCAAAATCCCTTTTTGTGAATGCATTATTTTAAATTCGCTGAAGTTTAATTTCTACGTTGTTGAAGTGATCATTTAATTGCAGCGGGTGCAAGAGATTTAAATGCTGTTAATACATATAATAATGTTGTTGAATCGGAACAAAAGAGAGAAGACTAATTGTTAACTATAATGTAGTTTGTGTTGATTCAGAATGTTGATTCAGAGCAGATGATCTTATTACAATTTTGTTAAACTAAACCTGTGCTGTTTCTTTATTGCTGAATTGTTCATTCTCTGAATACGATTGGTGTTCTTATTCAACTGATTTTGCGTGGTGACCACTTGTATTAGAATACAAGTGGTCATCATCGTCAGTGATATCGAAGTTGGTCATTCGAAATATAACCTATGACAACAAGTGGTAGCAGAGAGTGGTTCCGATCCACTGACCTTTGCTACCATTTGTTGTCATGGGTTATATTGAAGTGAATTCGCAAAAGTAATCGTAAGTAATTCGCAAAAGTAATCTCAAATCGCGAATATGAGAAGTCAAAAAGTAAATATAAACTTACACAATAAAAGTTATTCTAGAACCACCAAATCAATCAAACAATACTGTCTTATCATGGTTTTCTTTAACATTTATAACTTTGCCTTTTCTCTTTGTTAATGTAGTAACAAACTAATGTCACGTCACACTATGGTAATAAGCTATAATCTTTTTCTGTCACGACTCCACATAACTGTACCGAAAGAAAAATCATTTTTGATAGTTAAAAACGTCAAATAAATGAATTTATGATGTAAACAACTTTTAAAACAAAGAAAAAAAGAATTAAGGTAAAAGAATTCGAATAGAAGAGGGGAAGAGGAAACGACATTGATAAATTGAACAAACGCGTGAAAGTTTGATGAATAGAAACAAAAAACAAATTCCGCACACATTTGGTCGTGTCTGTTGGCGTGAAACTCGATAGCGAAGATAATCAGTAATTAACGACGAATTAATAGTGGTTATTTTTAAAACATTTAATTCGCTCGTCATTTGACTTTATTTTTTTTCAAGTTGTTGTTCAAGAAACGAGATGCAAAAAAAAAAAAACCTGTTCAATTACGAAGCAAACTGAACAACGAAATAATGAAAAAGAACATCGACTATAAACAGTTTAAAAAAAACAAAAAAACAACGCTTTGCAAACACGCCAATCTTAATGAGGATTCGATACGGATTTTGTTGAAAAACATTCTACGACAAATCGATTTAAATTACCAATTATGAAAGCACTAACTTCCTTCTAAGAAAGCAAAACCCATCATCTAGTCAAAAAGTCGTGATCAAAACTTTTTTATATATAGAGCGGTGAACTTGGTGGAACATTAAAAAAAAAATTTTTTTAACAATTATACCGAAAAACACTGACATTTTAATTTTGTATGGAAATGAATGACATTCGTGAAAAGTTAACCCATGTTTTTATTCTAACCACTCAGGTTGCATATTGATCAACTTGCGTTAACAATGTTAATTAGATTTAACAACGGATGATAATTGTTTGTTCACAACGAATGATAATTCTTGAGAAAGAGTTCAAAGTGCGAATTCATCATGATTTCTAAACATGTACTTTGAAAATGCTTTTTTACTTTTTATATACTGTCATATATAGATATATTGTATATGCATACATAATGCAAAAAAAATTCATTTTTGATTTCTGCATGTTTTGATTAATGCGAATTTAAATTTATACAATCTTTGAGTTATTTCAATATTCAATCTATGCCTATTTTGAGTAATTAAATTTTTTATCTCTGCAAATTTCGATTTATGCGAAAAAGTATTATCTATTTATTTATATATACGATTTTTTACATTAAACTTATGCAGCTCTCGTTTTATGCGTTTTTTGGTAGATTAGACTATAGCCTACTGTATATTCTCATAACGACTGTAGATGGCCGTATACGTTCAATTTCCAGCTAAACTCACTCACAAACTCACTCACACACAAGTGAAGCTAATATAAAGAGTATAAAAATAAATTAAAAATAAAAAAGTTTTAATTTGTTGTTTTTTTTAATCTTAAAATTTGAAAAATTTGAAAAAATATTAACAAAAAAATCGTTTATTTTAGTTTAATTATTTACATTTTCATATAAATTGTTTTGTAACGTTTTATTCATTTTCATTTTTTTAAATAAAAATTTTAACTCATCATTAGACCACCTATAAAGTCAGCATAAACAAACACTTATTACACTTTCTCAATGTTATTTTTTACAGTATAAAATAAACAATTTATATTCATTTGACTCACTTTCATTGAGTGAACCAAATTAAAATTCATTTCACTAAAAATCAATTTTATAAAGAAAAATAATATTAAATATGTTTTGTAAGTGTAACCCCATTTGAATTCCAATTTTAAAAATTCTCCCAAAAATATTTTATATCCTATAATATTTTAACTCATCATTGGACCACCTACAAACTCAACACAAACAACAACATCAATAACGACGAAGAAGAAGCGCGGAGGGAGGGGGAGAATTTATACAATTTATTATTCTTTGACCCTTATTTTCTTCCATGAAATATTATAAAATAAAAAACAAAAAACTTTGAAAAATTAAAAACTTAAAAAAATCACACTACATAGTTATGTTTGTAGGAGAAAAAAAAATTGTTATGCTGCCGGAAAACGGTCAATGCATATGCAAACATGTTAATAGGTGGTTCCGGTCCAGGAAAAATAAGAGACAGAATGACAAATGAAACAAAATTACAGTTCGGACCACAGCTGCGACATCAACTCTCTCGTTGCATGACAATCTTCTTCCCTCTCTATATTTTTTTAAATAACTATGTTAAATATTTATTCCAATGACAGGGGGAAAAGATGGCAACAAAATGAGGGATGTCAAAACTTTTTTTTCATATAATAAAAAATATGAAAAAAAAAATGTCATGCATGTCTTTTGACCTCTCTCACCCTCTCGTTATTATGGTTTAAATAATATGAAAAATAATAATGATGCAACGTGACTCCATTTTTACTATCACTGCATAATCACTATAAACATCATCTTTATACACATATCATTTATTATTCTTGTTAATTTTTGTCCATTGTCTCGAGCATTAAATTTCAACTACTAATCCGAGATATAATGTTACTATAAAAAATTATCTCTATCTCTTCCTCTAAAAGACATGCAACAAAAAAATTTGAAGGAAAAATAACAAACAAAGAACTAGAAATGACAAACCTAATATAATGATACTTTATATAATACCAAAAAAATAGAGAAGATAAAAAAACAAAAACAAAAGTGGTAAAAGTCCTGCTAAAAAAAATGTTACGATTTTTGCATTTCAATTATCGCGTGCACATTTTTGTTTTTTTCTTCAAAAAAATAAAATTAAAAACAATGAAAAAGTGAATGACACCTTGTGATATATAGTGTTTATCAAAAACAAAATTCCAACAAAATTATACAATCGTGTGTGTCTCGAATGAACAATGGTGTGGCAGATGAAACCAAAAGACTATTAAACACTCAAGAAGTGAGAATTTTCAGCAGAAATACAGGGTGATCCAAAGGTCATTTCACATTATAAAAACTAACGTGTTATCTCTTCTCTCACAATTCTTTTGGTAATTCTATTAAATATTTAAAAAGGGTTAATCTCTTTTTTTTAAGAACAAAAACTATACAAGGTTTCAATATAACCTCAGTAAATTATCACTCACTCAAAATAACGTAGTCGAAATTTATGAGTTATCATCAACAACATTGAATAGCCTAAGCCTAATGTATATCAATCAACTTTTAAGCATGGAGTTATGTTAGGAATAACTCCATGATAATTTAGGTAGGATAACTTCTAACTTATAACTCCATGATTTAAATTATAAAACTGCAGGATGAGCCAAAGAACAAGCTACAATATGCAGATCTTTTTTTAATAATTTAAAGCGATTGTTAAAAATACTTTTTTAAGCATACTTTGTGAGCATACTATACTGGCATATAGCTTCCGCCATATTGATTTTTAATTAACAGCATATAGGCAGTGACACTCGTGAGACTAAGATGGATTTATGGACACTTAATTCAGCAAATTCCATCGAGCTATTTAGCCTGTAGGAGGGTCTAAAGAATAATGGCTATATGGCATGTAAGCGTCCGCCATATTAGTTTTTCATTGACGTCATAGTCAGTGTCACTCGATAGACTAAGACGAATCCATAGACACTTCATTCATCGCGTAGTCTTGTTTTTGTATTTAGAAACTCACAACTCACTCACTCACAAGTAAAATCACAAACTCATCTATTGAAAGCTATTTGATTTTTTTTAGTTACCACTAATGATAACTAAAGAACAGCTTAATGATTCCAATGCACTTTGAAAAGGTGTAACAGTGTAGTGACACATTAATAAGTCTATTGTACTCTGTCATACGTTAAGGAATTATAAAAAAACAAACACAAAAACAATGCGGAAACTGACTTTTTAAAACGAATCCTCAATTGGTCGGAGAGTTTCTTATGTCAACTGTATAGTGAATTAAGCCTAATTTTCAACCATTTAAAACAACGACGCCAATTTTGACTAAGTACGTTTTCTTTTTCTGGGTGTAACTTTTCGACGTGTAATTCGCTACCTGCTTAATTGCTTGGATAATCAAGCTGTTTAAATGTTTCGTGTTCCATGCTTCGAAGAACACACAAACCAATTTTTCTTCGTGTTTTATAATAGTGCAAAGGTGAAGAATCTCTAGCTAACTAGTTTAATTTTTTTTCGATGTGCAAACTAATATAAAAAAAATGGCCAATTAGACGCATTGGCAATGTCCTCGCTTATCAACCTTGTCATTTTTCAAACCACAATGAAAATAAAAAGACGTGACGTTTCGCCTGATGAACTTTTGTCCACTTTTCGTCCAGTGCTAGGAGGACATCAAGGTTAGAACCTCGACTGTCCGGCACAGTTCTTGGGGGAGGTCATTCAACCATTCTGCCAGTCCACCGTCATCAACAACAACAAACACCTGCACAACCTTTTAAGATGGATGACTATCTCTTCAATCGAGTAAAGCCCAAGGGAATCATCGCCTAATTGTCAACATTAACATCTAAAAAATCATGGACTAACATAATAAACACCAATCAAATTCATGACCTTACATAATAAAAACTAATCTATCATTAAGATGTATCAACCAATACTCTGAAAACCTGTACGTTGAAAATAACGGCTCATGAAAATCCCGATTTAATCAAATTCCGTCATTGTTTTTTAAATCAATCATTTATCCGGATAACCACTAAATGATGGTTGACTACTATTTGTTTTTTTAAATTAGCTTCACTTGTGAGTGAATTGTGAGTTTGTGAATGATTGAGCTGAGAATTCAAAGTATACTGCCATCTACAGTCGTTTATGAGAATGTATTGTATAGCTCAAAGTAGCAAAAAGCGCAGAAAATGAGAACCGCATTAAGTAATTCGCATAAATCAAAAACCTCCAATGTAAAAAAAAAAATTCGTATATATCAATGAACGAATCAATCAAAATTGGAATTACTCAAAACTCGCGTGAATCAAATATCGACTTAACTCGCATAAATTTAAATTCTAAATTGAAATTCGCATAAATCGAAACGAGCAGGAATCAAAAATGGAATTCAAACAGGTATAAATTGAATATCAAAAAACTCAAAGGTTGCATAAATTTTAATTCGCATCAATCAAAACGTGCATAAATAAAAAATGGATTCTTTGCATTATGCATGTGCATACAGTATATCTGTTTATAACAGTACCGGTATACAAAGAGTAGGCCTATGTTTAAAAAACATTTTCAATGTACAGTACTTATTTTCCCATAAATAAAAAACTAAAAATCACTTAAGTCAATTTTTGTGACATGGGAAACCATAATATGGAGGATGAAAGATTGTACAAGATGTGCAACAAAAGTCGCGCCCCATAGGAATTTCAACAAATACTTAACGCTTAACAATAGCATATTCAATTGTTTCAATTGGTTTTACCAAATATAAGATTTGGTAAATGTACCAATATATCACAAAATGTCGTAAATTTAGAACCAAGTTTAAACATTCAAAACAGAGCTGAAAAAGTCGAATCACATAAATACTTTCTAGTCCATCGCATGCGACAAAAGTCGCGCACTATAGAAAATCCATGTCATAACGATAGCTCAATGATCGTTCGACCATATTGAGCATAAATATCGGACAATCAAAAAATGGATAGATAGATATTACTAAGTATTTGTCAACATAACGAATATCAACTAACATCCAAGAGGTTATTCCACTCGTTGTCCACCACCTCCATCTTGGCATCTTCAGTGGTGTCACCTACCGACCGTCGGTTCAACGCTTTGCTTAACGTTGATAAGTGTACTAACTCCTGCCTCCGGGAAGCGACCTCACTTATATGTGTTGTTTTTATTATATTTTTTTTTTATTATAACTTTTATTTCATATTTTTTTTCGGTCGTGCGGGACAAACGTATTAATTTCGCGGAAAGGCCAAGCAGACCTATCTAATAACCGGCTCTTTGGCCGCGAGACAGTCTTCAGTTCTACAGAAGATCCGAAGAGGGAAAGACAGAAGACGTGAAAATATATCTTTAAAAAAATGGAGTCGCATCCGCTCCAACCCTTTCGCCACAGGGCGCGACATGTCTCAGGATATAGTTGCCATTTAAATTACATTTATATATATAAAATGGAGAAAAAAATAAAAGGTCCTTCCCTTTCCTTTGCGACGACGATAATAATAACAACATCCAACTTGAGTCCATTCGGACCCAAATTTACGATACAGGAAATGCCGATTTGGATTCGAATGAGCTGAACAAATATAAAAAATAGCAAAGTGCTCGTGAAACAAGAAGAAAAAAATTACAATTTTGCCGCTAACTTGACATTTATTCTTTTAATAAAAAATATAATTTAAATGAAAAACGAAGGGAACATCACCAATTCACATAAAAATGTTATAAAACTTCATTAGTCGGCTCTAAATTTGAACTTCACATCACATTATGCTCTGTTTACAATTCCATTTGTGGTAATGTATTCGAACCACCCTGTGTAGAAATGCAACCATCTCACTTGTCATTTGGTAAATATGGTGGTTGACTTTACTTTTACACCTGTGATCGCAATTACAATTAATAAAAATAATGTTTTTTTTACGAAAAACTATTATTACGAGTCACCCTGTATCAATGTTGAAAATTTGAAAAAAAAGCTTAATATAAAATTGTATACTATGCTTTACAGTAGAAAGCGGTTATTATAATCACGGATAATGTTATCAACCGGTTATTGCTATCAAAAAGCACTAGTTCCAAAGTGATCATAATAACCGGATTCCACTGTAATAGGAAAAAATTTCTCTTTACGAAAAACTAGTATTACGAGTCACACTGTATACACGTTGAAAATTTAAAAAAAAAAGCACTTTATATAAAAATGTATAATTGTATAGGTACCCTGTGCTGTAACAGGGAACGAATATGTTTACATTTGTGTTGCTATGGAAACATACACCCCACTTAAGCATCCACATTGCAAATAATTATATTAGTAGATATCATTGATAATTTTATTCATCGATGTCAAATCTAAATTAGTTCTTGTATATATTTCCAAAGAAGATAGTCACGTAACCATGTCCTGTGTCAATGGACATTTATTTTGAATTATTTGTTTATATCATTGTGTTGCAACCTATTATCATTTTTTGTTTACATAACCGTCGACATTAGTATCACATGTTTTTAAAATTATTTGATACGCTTTTAACCAATTAAACCTGTCGTCTCTAAAAACATAAAACTAATCTTAGTGCTGTTTTTATATAATTTTAATGTCAACTTTTTTTCTTCCCATTCTACGTTTGAAAAGATCTCTTTCCTGTGATTTCAAAAACATTTTTTCCTTTATGTTAATTGTAATCTTTAAAAAAAATTGTATTTTTTTTATATAAATGTGGCACTGTTTATCCATTCTAAAAGATTAAAATTTGTTTTTGTCACTAGGAAAAAATAACTCATCAAGGAAGTTGGACCTGAATTAGTTTTTATTTCTGAGATCTTCTATTGTCTCAAAATGTAGTAATTAGCATTTTGGTAAAACTTGATCACTATTAATAAACCTATAATTAAAATCGTCACAACATTTAATGGACGACACACAAAACAAATGATACTATAATGACGATCACGTAACAAAATAAAAATAGGTTAATATAATAAAATGCTAGAGCAAGAAAACAATTGTCATCGAACTTTCTAGCTCAAAATTGATCCAAGAAAAGGCATTATGTTTGCATATACAGGGTGATTTAAAATTCACTTTATACAAGAATCGAACTCTTGTTCTACGTCAGCATGGTTAATTGATTCTACAATGTAATAAAGTTTAATAGTAAGAGGTGTAGGCTAGTGCGCTCATCACTTCAGCAATGGCAAAAAAAAGTTATTACAGGGTGTCCAAAAAGCAATCATTCATGAGAAAACTTTTGATAAATGTGATTTTGAAATAGTTCTTAAAATATCTTTAAAAAAAACAAAAACCTACGCATGAAAACGTTTGGGATACCCTGTATAATCATGATAACGAATTAAAATAAGATTAATAATAAAATACTAGTTCCAGGAAACGAGTTTTCTAGCTCAAGAGTGCTAATCAATCATATTCACATATAAAGGGTGATTCAAAATTCACGTTTCATAGAAATTTAGCTTATCTTGAGTCAGTGTGGTCAGTTCTACAATGTAATGAACTTGCACACTATAAGGTGGTACCAATGTTTAGCAATGTAGTAAAAAAAAACAACCATGGAAAACAAACAAACAAGAAAGAGGGTAAAAATGAAGAAGCTGAAAAGCAAAGCTAAAATTCGGCTACGAGTGAAGACAAGTGAAAAGATTACGACAAGAGTATGTACTATAGAATTGACTTAAAGCTGTCGCCATTGGCCTTAGGAAGCTATTATAGTTCAAACGTCGGCTTGTCAAGACAGTGGACTCCTGCCATGACCCAGCAAAAATCCCTGTAAATACGCCACTGGCTCGTAATTGCACCAGTGTCACTGACTTGGGGTGACGAGAAAAATTATGGAGGAAAAACCCTCCCTCGGTACTTCATTTCCACCCCTCGTAGTGTTGTGTACTCGCAAAACGGACCATCAGTCTCTTGTATCACGTGATCAATGTTATTACAAAACGAGTTGATGGGAAAACAACACAAAACAAATGTCTTAAAACACTCGCGCAGACTATTCTATTAAAAGGAAATAACGAAAATTACACCTTGTTCCAGTCTACCTTCGGTTAGTATTATTAAAACTACACACGAGGTAACCACTGAATCTGTATGGCCGTTTTTGAACATTACGTTGTGATTGTGATGATTGGTTAATGTTTGAAATTAGAGTGAAGCGAAGTTTTTGTTTCTTGCTTTGAATTGAACTGAAAACGTATACAGTGTGTATAAAATTTTGTAATGCAATACCCACTAAGATCACAGAGTTGCAGAATTGCAACTATGTATATACTGCAGAATTGCAGTATCTAATAATATACTGTATATCTAATAAAATTGCAGCGCGCTCCTCCTCCTCAACACCACCTATGGTAGCGCCACCGCACCACGTATAAAATGCTATATACCAATATCAATAGTCACTGTAACGAATATTGCAAAGTAATACAAGTTCAAAGAATAAATAACTAACAAAATTGCTGTAAAGCAACATGAGTTGAAACAATGAATTGAAACAAATTAAAACAAAACAACAAACTTTCTCGTCATTTTGACAGGTTATTTAGTAATAACTATATATATAGGCTACGAAGCGACTTCACATGTCAAATTTACTAACAAATAACAACAAAAAAAAATTCAAATTCTCACAACATCATGATGCGACCTTTAACATTTCAATTGAGAATACGAGGCTACTGTCACTTTTATTAGTGTCATTGAGGTTTATCATCAACCAACCATCTAAAGCCAATAGGTCCATTTTCTTGACTTTTTCTTAAAAAGAGGACACGTTTAATTTTAAGCACACTTTTTTCTTTCTTTTTTTAGTTCTACTTGTTTTATGGCATTGGTGGTCTTGCCTGATTATGACCAGTTCTCGTAAAAAAGCGGACATCTACAACTACTCATTTTAAAAAAAACTGGCTGACAGTTCTCTTTTGTGGAAGATCCACTTGGTCCAGCAACAGTGCATCATCCACAAAACGAGAAGTTAGCGGCAAAAGCTATTGGCCTGTTTTTTCAATGACCGAAATACAGAGGACGACCCAATGTGGCGATTTAACTGCTTCGGCACGAGAATTGTACATCGATCATAAATGACGCTCAAACCAACTCATAACGGAAAAAAAGTTAAAATGAATATAAAATTAAAGCCATTTTTCTTGTATGACACACACATACCTTTTCCAAATAGAATTTTTAAGTCGGTGTGGACACTTCCATATAAGACCTCACATTGGTAATTACTAGGGCTTTTGGCTTTGCATTAAAATTATTTATGTTATTCAATGTAAATCCCACATAATATAATATTATTACTTAATAAAACTTAGATATAAAAAATTATAGATTATATACAAAAATAATTTAAAAGTGAAAAGTATTCTTAAGTATACTAAGTATAAAGCTATTAATGAAATAATATATATTGTTATCTTTTTAAATATATACAAGTATATACACAGTATACGTATACATACTATATTAATTACAAGCGTATAAATAAAGAACCCTGTTGGCTATTTTGTGGACGTAGTATCTTTGAAAATTCAAGCCTGAAACTAATACTTAGAATTTGAAACTCTATACGACGTTCATTACTGTGACAATGGACATTAACAGTTTCTAGTTGTTAATGTTAAAT
This sequence comes from Cryptops parisi, assembly GCA_034695005.1. Classification (NCBI taxonomy): domain Eukaryota; kingdom Metazoa; phylum Arthropoda; class Chilopoda; order Scolopendromorpha; family Cryptopidae; genus Cryptops; species Cryptops parisi. The sequence continues at coordinate 566 of JAQIWH010000734.1, read as the reverse complement.
ATAGAGAAATAGTGTCTAGGTCTAGTGAGAGTTCATAATTTCGTATTGGGTCTATGTATGACGTCCAACAGGGAAAGAAGAAAGAAGACCCTCAGTAAAAGTCCCGCTGACAATGACGCAGGGCGTCTCGACTAAGCCGAGTATGTAGTACTTTCGCTCCAGGGCAACACGTTGCGGACACTCCATCCGGCGAGAATAAATCAGTGTCAGAACCGCCGACAATTCCAATTTACTCGGTGCCCAGTCACGTGACCCTTTCCTCCTCCTCGTCTCATTTACATGTTTATTGAGAGGGACACCCACTCCTCTTTGGGACAGGGGGACGACCAGACGGTCCCAGGACCTTCAAAAGGCAGCGCGTGGAGACGGCTGTCGCCTATTCGGTTCCATCAATTGACACGGCCGCCAAATTAAATTTCTTAGAAAACGATTGCGTCGACGAATTGGGCAAGATGTGGTCGAAGGAAAGAAAAGGCGCAAAAAATATATAAGATAAAATAACAAAAATACTCCCGGACTTTAAGCGAACCTGTTTTTTTTATATCTAATATATGTATGTAAACCAT
>JAQIWH010000733.1:0-41691 GCA_034695005.1 Cryptops parisi | reverse complement strand
TACACACACACACACAGAATATATGTAGTAGCGAAAAGGAAGAAAGAGTTAACGAGGAAAGGGGGAGAAGGAAAAGAAATGTGGCTTTTCCTCAACGCCGCCTTCGTCTTCTTTGCGGTGACATCTTTTCGTGACTAGCAATATCTTGCGACTCAACCGATAACGGTCAGATTAATACTCTGTCGCTTGTTGGTGCGCGTGCGAGCAACGTCGACGATCAATCGAACCAGGTGGCGCGCGTGTTAACGGCTCCTCATGACGTCCACCCCCACCTCCCTTTCCACTTCCCTAACATCCCCATTCCCACCCCCGCGCACACACACACATTTCTATACCCCCTCTTCCTCCTCCCCAATTTCTCCTCTCTCTCTCTCTCTCGTTCGCTCCTTTTCTCGACCGTAGTAGCTACTACAAGCACAGCTCTGATCCGACGGTTATTTGTTACGTCGTTATTCGGGAGCTTTGCCGTGGATGATGCCAGTTGCACGTTGCCATTTTCTTCTAAATCATCCCTTAACTCCGTCGACGACCCAACAACACGTAAGAGAAGCACGAATAATTCAAAAGTAGGCGCGAATATTGCTGTCACGGTAATGCTTACCAAGCGAAACGTGGTGGTCAGAGAGTCTGTGTTTGTGTTTATATATACTGTACGACATTTGTGTGTACTTTTCTTTCTATAGTGTTGCTACTACCTGTAACTGAACTTTTCTATAGTGAAACGACTATTTTATTTTTTAACACGGAGACACAAACACACGCAAAGTAAACACGTGTTACTAAAATGTTGTAACTTGTAGATAAATTACGACAGCTGTCAAATTATTTATCCGCACACAAAGTTTTTATAATAAACAACAAAGTTTCAGAAAAAAAGTTGGGCATGGAGTACACGAAAACTATTCCATCACTTACCCTCGTATACTTATAACATAAAAATTATACGAAATTCAATTATATTTATATTGTATATCATTATATCAGTATATCATTATATCTCATTTCCATTCAATGTTAAGCATTTAATTAAACACGACTGTTGTGCAAAGAAGTGCTAAAAATGGTGAAATTAAATTAAAAAAGGTCGTAACCATAATCGTATATCTTTTATAATTTTACAAATTATTTAAAAATATTTAAAGTAGTATGTTTGCATATAAATTATAGAATTGTCTAATTATATATAATATGTTGTAGGTCTATAGGTGATATCTCTATTTCTTTCAATGTCAATGCCTTTCATTTAAGCAGAGCTGTATTGCAGGAAAGTGCTTAGAAATATATAGTATAGTATTTAGTATAGTATTACTTACCAGTTTAACGGGGAACAAACAATTATATACAAAAAATTTGTACACGATTCTAAAAAAAAAAGTAGTGACATAAAAAGTTTAAGTGAATAAATAATCGCAAAAAATGTTTAAGTTAAACATTGAACCAGTTATAAGGGATACATGTATTTGAAATTACACGGCATAAACAGATTTGTATTACACGAAAAAAATTTCAAATTTATTAAATGAAGATTCGGTTTGGTTTAAGCCCATTCGATTTTGATGTTCTTAATATGGAAATAAATGTAATAAACAAATCACGTTCGAAAGCTACATTCAAAGAAGCTATAATCTAGTACGTACTAATAATAATTTGTGTTCGGTTGAGAGATTTTGCCAATGTCAATGGGGTTAAAATCGATCCTTAGATAATAAAGTAATGAATAAAAAAAATCGCTACTCGCGGAACACTTGTTACGTAAACACGTCTAAATGAAGCAAATTATATGAAATGAGAATGTACCAAAATCAACAAGAAAACCAAGACTACACATACAAATAATCGCGAGAGTAGAAACAACAACAACAATAAAAAAAACTAAAACAAAGAGAGAAAGCAATCCGATTACAAAAGCTGTCATCAAATTTCGGTAACCGAAAAAAAAACTAAATAAATAAATAAATAAATATAAAAAAAAGAAAACTCACAAACAAAAAAAAGTGAACCGAACATCAGGCGAAATTGTCGACTCGGCCTGTTATTGAATTAAGAAAATCATCGTTGGAATGAGGCTGTCGCCTTTAAAAACGCCAACTTGCAGCGTAATTCGCTTCTTATTACCGTGCTGCAACCGAAAATCAATGGGATTCTATGGCACGCCGCTGAAGCCACTTTCCTTGGATTCGAATAAAGAACAAGACCAAGCAATGAAAAGTCGCAATGCTTACCTCGAAGTAAAAAACCATCTAGAATGCAACAGCTCGGAAGGAAGGAATAGGGAAGGAAGTGAAAAAGAAGTAAAAAAAATGAAAAAGACTTAAAAAAAATAGAGGGTAGAGTAAAGCATTTTACTAGCTACTGCGACCGAATGAAAAGAAGCAAAAAAAAGAGGGGGGGAGTTTGAGAGTAGAAGAAGAAGAAAAGGACGTAGAAAAAAAAATAAAGGTGTTATTGTCGCAGGCGCGAATTAGGGGGCGTTGTTGCCGCCACAATTACAAAATGAAGGCACCACTGACTCGCTATGGAGATGCAATTCTAAGAGTTTCAAAAGATGAAAGCACAAAAAAGAGGGGTATATATATATAAAAAAAGATGAAAAAAATAATGGTGGAAAACTTCAGCATCTATTGCACCTGTAATAATAACTATTGTACAGCTATGGTGATAAAAAAAAGGGAGGCTGCCACTAATAAACATGAAAGTGACATTTTTTTCTCACTTGATTTAAAAAAGAAATTGATGTCACTCCGATTGAATCCAATTGATAATATATTATTGTTAGCAGAAAAAAATATTAATGTTAAAAAAATAATTGTGACAAAAAAAAAACAACATATTCGTTAGGAATGTTGCAGTCACAAAACTATTGAATACAAACAAAGATGTCTTGTTACCGGCATTGCATAAAATCCAGTACCTTGTTGGCAAGTATGAAGTAACATCTTATATACGCGTAGAACTGTTTTTAGGTTAGTTAGGATTAGTTTAAATTTGTTGACAACATTTTCTCCATAAATAGTAAGCTTAGATTTAGGTCTATATTTAAACCTAACCAAAACTATTGCATAACGTAGCTATTTTAATGCTAATTTCATACTTTCCTAAAAAAGGTTAGACATTTTATACAATATATAATCATTGCCTGTAACATACATACAGACACAGCTGTTTAACTTTAATAATTTCAATCTCTTAAAAAACCCTTTGGTTCAGCTTCACGTAATTGCATAACAATATTAGCATAGTAGCTTTATGAAGTAAGTTGAAATCAATTTAGGTTCTAATTAAACTAGGAAATTAGCTGTAAATTCGTGCCCTGTTAATGAAGATGGAAACGATAGAGCATTATCTCAGTTACTAGCTCGGAGATCACTAAGGAGATTTCCACTTTCGCACCATGCTGGCGTGTCGCCTCGAGCGTCAAGAAGGAAGCCAAGAAAAATCACTGTAGTAGAAAGACTGGAGAATCAAACTAACTTATCATAAACAGCAACAACCGCCTCGAGGTTTCACAATGAGACAGTTGAGTGACCGAATGCAAGTAGCCAAAGCCAGACCAAAGGCTTCACCCGTGACGTCAAGACGCGTTTCCAATGACGACGACGTTCCTTCTAGGTAGAAGCCAAAACACACTCGCACTTGAAAGGTTTGCAGGAATCCGTAAAGAAATCCACTGGTTTTGTGTGTGTTTTTTCCTCGGTTTATATCATCCATCCCTTTTATTTTGACCCTAGCACTCGATCATCAATCCGCTTTCTATGTCACGACATTCTTCAACGTTCGAGAAACGGTTTTGATGAAGATAAAAGACATAGGATACGTCATCACCCAAAGACGGGTTTCCACTTTCGGCAGTTGTTCTATTTATCTAGGAGCAGATGTGGAATGGGGATTTTAAGCTACGCCACTACTACTGCTATAGCCTTTGCGCCAACCTTCATGTCTATTGACGAAATCAATATTGAGCTTCCAAAGTTTCATCTTTTGTCTCAGGATATGAAGGGAAAAAGAACCCAATTTCGCCTTCAAAGTACAAGAGAAAAGAATGAAATAAAGAAACTCAGGAGCCTCGCATCAACAATTTTCGAAATTGAAAGAATTAGAGGTTAACTGTCAGTCCACGTTCTCAGGCTTAGTTCGAAACCAATATCGTCTGCACAACAACCATCACTACTACTTCTACTACCCTACCGATATCGGTTTTTCATATCTACCCGGATATCATAGTGATCCTATTTTTTCATTGAATTTATATATAAGTTTATACTTTTTTTCAGAGGTTTTCATTGGTAATACTGTATAAAGGATCATTTTTTAAAAAGAAACTCCTCACAGGTATATCATGGAATAACATTCAAATTATTGATGGGTCTATACAAGATGAGTTTCACGTACGGTTCCATGAGAATAATCGAAACGCCATGTATGTTGACTTTTGAACACTTTCATAGACCTTTTTAAAATAGTGGTATTTGCCCCCCACGGCTTCGCCCGCACACTATTTGAACCACAACTGACATCTGACACCTGAATGATTTTTTCATAAATGGTAACATGATGCATAAACAAATTCCAATGAAGTTTTGGTTATTCTTTCTAGATAACTGATACACTATTAATTAATTTAAAGAAAACTCCTCATGGTTATCCAAAACGGTTATATCCTTGAACAAAGTCGATTTCATGAGTCATATGACAAAAAAAAACAACTTAGAAATTGGTTCAGCAGTTATCGAAAGCCTGCGTGACAATGATAAAAAGGCATTTGCCTTTTATGTATAAAGGATATGTTTTAAGACAATAACTATTGCCAACGAAATTTTGATTTGGGAACGTCAAATATTTCAAACGTACATGATGTATATCTTAAGTCTATAAACATCCGAGACATACGGAATAACATATCTTAAGTCTGCAAGGAGTTTTTTATTATTCCCAAAGCATGCAATTCTCTGCTTGTTTTGTTGTTTTGTTAATGTCAACACCTGCTGAAAACTTTACGATCTCTTAAATCGTATTTTTGTGGTCAAAAGATATGAAATCACATAGTGCATGAGTAATAACAGTCTCTTGTGAATTTCACTTGTTTTTACGAGCTTAAACTTGTTTTTACCTTTTCACCGCATGCACATAACCCAAATGACTTGTTTTTTTGCGCTCTATTTTGATGCAAACTGGATGAAGAAATGGTCACATTGAAGATAATCTTACTTCACAAAACATACATTTACGTTTGAAACGGGTAAACTATATACTACACTGTACTATACTGTATATAAACCTAACAATGGTATCTAACACTTAAAATACGTATTAGTTAATGCAAAGGCTTAAATCTTTTCAATCGACATTATATCATGTAAATACAAAACGGGTTACACTTGTACAGAAGCATTGCATATACGGTGGATTTTGATTATTATAATCACGGAAAATGTTATCAGCTGGTTATTGTTATCTAAAAGCACTAGTCCCAAAGTGATCACAATCACAGGCTCCTATGCATTTACATGATTTCACCCTGTGTTATCTCAGAAGGGAAGCATTTTCGGACACATGTTTATATTAGGTGCTTGCTTTTTTTAAATACAATACACGTAGCATCTGTGGTTAAAATTTGACTAGACCTTTCAGAAACACACAGTTAAGTAACGTATTTCTACGGATTCTACTGTATAATGTATTGCATTTTAGTTTTATTCCTTCACAAATATATAAACCTATACAAACTTTGAAACAAACCTTAAAATACAAACAAATGTGACTGCAATTTAAAAAACACACATCTTGATGCATAATTAACAAATAGACGATTCACAAAGGCTAATAGAACCATTGTCACGCCATTTGCACCAAATGAAAACGTTGTAAAATATTAAACAATTAAAAAACTTGGTCTCTTACGTTGCGTACCATTTGACGTAAACAGCCTAAAAAAGGAGTGATGGAGAGAAAAAAAAAATTTTTTTAGAAACAAAAGAGACAAAAATAAAAACGAGGAGAAAGAGGCGTTCACTTCGAAAGGAAAATCCCCGAGCAACACGCTTATAAGTTTAATGCTGTTAATTTATGGATGTGCTTAATTTTCACGGCCGCAAGCTTTGACACGGTGGAAAAAAAAGGCCAAAGTACCTGCTTTGGCTACAACTAGTAGTGTAGAGAAGAAAAAAATAGATTTAAAAATAAAACGAAAAAACGAACTTTGCACTAGAAGCGAAAAAGGGGGCTAACTTTCCCCCTCAGTCTCTTAATGGTATCAAAGCATTACGAGTCCGAATGAGATCACCTCAAAAAAAAAAAAACGCCTGTTAAGGTGTAATAGCTTTAAAAAGTCAGGACTCCTACGGGAATCTTAGACTGTATAAAGAAATAAAAAGAAAAGCTCCGAGCTTTAACGATTACACTATAACCAATCCAAAGAGAGAGGTTTAATTTTGCAACGTTAGCTACTTGCAATTCTATCAGTCTGTTCAACTTGGCTCTCAACTGAATACTTATCCACCCAAACGGAAGTTGAAAAGCTGTACAACCTTTTTTAATGGTACACTATTCTCTCTGCACAACAAATTTAATTGTTCTCTTTATTTAGTAATCCTCGGTTTTAAAAAAAAAATAACTGAAAAGAATACTACTGTGAGCTAAATTATTTAAAAGTTAAACATTTAAATATTTTTAACTCAGTACTATTATCTCAACTTTGAGCGTATTTGATTATCACCTTTTTTTACGTAGGCCTACATACAACATTTATTTTACTTAATATAAGTATTACACTCGATTATCCGAATCGCGAGTATCCGACATTCTGGTCTATCCGATTTAGGTCAAATATGTCCTGTTGTAAAAATGAATACCTTATTGAAAAATCATTGGCATTATTGATAACTTTGGATATTTTTTTTTATTAAAACAGACTTACATCTAATATTGTATACAGGAGTAAATAAAACAACAAATAATCAATTCAACAACAAGTGCTGATACAATTATTTGTCAAAATTTTGAAAGTTGGCGATCGAACGAATGATTGTAAATTAATACTGTAACATACATATTGTTCATTAAATATTCACGTTTTTTTAACTTCTACATTGGTTGTTGGTTTTTCTACGTTTTATATTAAATTCACTTGTTTGTTTGTGAGTGAGTGAGCTGAGAATTAAATATATACTGCCATCTACAGTCGTATTTAAAAACATATTACTGCACAGTTCAAAAACGGCATAAAACAAGAACCGCCTAAGTCCTTCGCATAAATCAAAAATCACATAAGTCTAATGTAATAATCGCATATATAAATAAATAAATCAAAAAATTAAAAATAGAATTAATCAAAATTTGCATAAATCAAAAATCAAATTACTCAACAATCGCATAAATTTAATTTCGCATAAATCAAAATTCGCATTCGAAACATCGAAACATTCCAATATCAAAAAAAAATTGTTTTTGCGTTATGGATGTACATACAGTACAGTATATCTTTTAATGATAGTAGGCTATATAAATAGTATGCTTATGCATTTTTAATATAGTCGTTTTTAATATCATACCGGGCATACATATTAATTCCAGATTATTCGAATGTTCGGTTATTTTTTATTTATTTTTAATATCTTCTCCGTCCCAAAGAGACAAACAAGCATACAAATGGTATATGAAATATTTGAAATGGTATAAACACTTCAAATAAATTTGTTATCCAAAACATAGGGTTGGTGGTCTTAATCTCATAACATTCGAATAACCGAGTTTGTAATGCATTCATTATTTTAAAAAAAAGCATTAATATTGTACCTGAAATTTCAATCAATACGACTTCCATATTTGCGATTTTCTATTGTGAGAGAAAAAATGTTATAGGTGTTTATTATATATGCGAGAAAATTTGGTTATCATACGATCCTGTAGTGTGTGTCCAAATAGTGACTACTCTATCCTACACTTTTTTAAGCTAAAATTTCACCAATATAAATATCCTTTTTAATACTGTTGAAAAATCTATCAGATAATAAATCATTATAGAAAATAAACAAAAAATAAATATATTGCAATATAAACTAAAATGGACGTAGAAAAACAAACAAAAAAACAAGTTAATCTCTTAAAGGAGGAAAAAGACTCTAAAGATACAGATCCCTTTCTTTATAGCCTTGGGAACCGATAAAATAAGGGTCATCACTTGCTTTTCTTTTTGTCTTCGATGAAACTTGGACTATTTTTATCTGCGTGTGTGTGTGTTTTGGAGTCTTGTGCGGAAAGAATTTTCGAGTCAACAAGAAAATTTCGTTTCTATAAAATAAAGTAGCAGGGAAGAATTCCATTCTAACTTTTCTTGTTTTGTTTTTATATCTCAAAGTCAACTTTCCTATAAAAGTTAATAAAAGTTACACCGTTGAGTTTCTTGGTGTTTATACAATTTGTTAAGTAATCATAAATCCAGTAATGCATTAAAGCTACTCTGAGATAAAGCAAATTTGTATTTTTAAAAACAATAAAAAAATGTTGTTTTTTTTTAAATGTAAAAGAAACTGACTGGTTTTTTTTATGTACGTTACTTTCACTGAGTTTGTTAAACATTTATTTAAAATTAACATCAATACAAAGTCAACTTGAAATTAGTCAATGGTCCGTTTTCACTGCACGACAACGATGCATAGCGTACAGCTTTTAAAGTTGAAAACTTCAACTGTTAAATACTATTTTAAAAACAAGTACAGTACAATAAAAATATTTTTAAAGATACGCTAAAATATAGTTTCGCTTTATGCAATTTAGATTTATGCGAATTATTTGATATTTGATTTATGCGAATTTAGAGTAATTTTATTTTCGAAATATCTGGTATTTTTTATTCGATTCGTGCGATTGTTGTCACATCGGATTTATGCGATTTTTTATTTATGCGGTATTCACTTTATGCGTTTTTCAGTTTATTGGATTATACAGTATATTATCACAAACGTCTTTAAATGCCAGGATACGTTTAATTTCCAGCTCACTCACTGACCAAGTCATAAAGTCACTAGCAAGTGCAGCTAATATAAAGAGTATAAAAATAATTACATTTTATTTATGTTTGTTTTTGTCTCCAAAAGAAACAAATGAACAACAGAGGGTTACATTGACAAATATAACAGTTAATAAAAGATATGATAACTAAAAAAATTGGTTATGTCTTGAACAGTCATTTGAGACAATTGTTAATTACAATAATACAACTGAATACAAATGACTGGTAGTTTTCTATATTTGAATGGGATGAGATATTAGTTATTACAAGTGTTATATGGAAAGTATTTACAATAATGTGTAGGTGCGTCGTCTTTTAAGTTGAGTTTGCATTTTTGTGTAGTGCGCGTGTTGTCATTGTTAGAGAAGAGTTGTGTAATGTCATGTATTGTGTAGGTGTATCCTCATGATTTTTGTAATCATGAGAAATTATTTTAATAGTTTACAATAAGTGGTCAATTTATTCAAATTTTTAATACGTGATTTTCCTGTCACGAATACGCGAAATCCCTGTTTGTGATACGTGATTGTTTTAATAACGAAGAAATTCTACCGATCGCGTATATTACACGCACAAAAGTTCGTTATCTTTTTATTTACATGCGGTCAATAAGTCACTGAACGTTGAAGCTCTGCCACTTTATAGGAATTTCGATATATTCGATTTTCGATATTATACGAGAGGGTTCGTGCGGAACGTAACCTTCGTATTAATTGAGGACCTCATGCATCTTAATGGTTCTTAACATTAACAACTTAAAATTTAAAAGATTTGAATTTTTTTTTTCATTCGAATTACTTGATTGCACAAAAAAAAATAGTCGAGAAAACTTATGAGCGGAAATAAAAAAAAATAGTTAATTAAAATTACTCGTTCCTCGGACATTTTATCACTCAGCTCCTTTTTTTTTTGGTGAGGGGTGTATTTCAGTTTAGCTGCTATCTGGCACCTCTAACAACAGTCCATGCGGTTCATAACTGTAGCCAAGATGGCAAAAAGAAAAGGCAATCTATAGAGCAAAAGTCGTAAGGGCAGAGAAGAAAAAAGCTGGGTGTGGAAGGGTGCGAAGAGAGGGGAAAGAGAAGAGCGAACGAGAATGTATGTGGATGTTGGGAACACAGGGTTAATGAAATGGCGCTGCCAATGGACTCGGGGAGCATTATGGGATTGGCCTTTCGGTTCAGTTCACCGGTGACCATAAATAACGGGAGAAAAGGAAAATAGTTTCGGAGATTAACGGTGCCGACCAACCGTTGACGAACCCAAAGGGCGCCCAAAAGTCATCATTACACGCTCACTAGCTGATGGTCTATCTACTATTACTACTACTACTACCACCACCACCACCACCATCACCACCACCACTACTACTACTACTAATAGTAATAATATTGCGACTGAACTATGATGAAAAGTTGTTTTACCCTCGTTGTCTATCCTCCTGGTTTTAAAGAGGTTCACAACAACAAGAAACCATTTTTGTGTGTTCTACTACTGAGAAACAGTCACACTTAAGATTATTTTGCGACTGCTGCAATGTTGTAAAGTACTACTGGAAACTCGTGAGATTCCGAATCTTCTTTTTTCGTACTACTTATATCAATAATCTCTGTTTCAAGATAAATATTGATGAACCAAACATTGATTAAAGGTTTTCCCGGAATAACGTTGCATGCAACAATTCTTAGTTTTGAGTAAATGGCAAAAAAAAAGTATTCAGCAACACATTGATTGTCACATATAAGGTGCCCAATTTCGAAGTGATATATGTATGTTTTAGGTAGGTTTAAATTTGTCTATTGACTAGCTAGATCCATCTATGAGGCACAATTTTCTATAATAAACTCAATATTAAATTTTTGTAACATACAACGTTATTCCAGGCAAGCCTTCAATTGACGTTGTCCATAATTTACTATTTTACATTCGCACGCCAGCATGAAGACATAATTTTTATTATGTGTACAAATGCAATATTTAACTGCAATATTAGTTTACTATACACTGGTAATTGACAATTGAAAGGTTCCGTGCAACATAATGATAAGTCACACTTTTAAAATTGTTCAGGAGAACCGTTTTTCTGGTGAGAAACTTCATAGAGTACCCTATTAAGCAACAAGATAATTCTCTATATTATGATGCTATTTTCTGGAAAACCCAGGAAGTGGTAAAGTAACAAACTACAAACAGTACTGAGAAACAGTTTGATGTAAAAATGTTAGTTTTTGAAAAGTGTGGCTTACCATTATGCTGCACGGAACTCTTCCATTGAAGGGCTCCGGGTAGAAACAGGTCACCGACACTTTTTACAATTTTACAGTATCGACATGGTTCAAACAAATTATTTTAGATATGATGAACATTTTGATATGTCATCACTTTGTTACCTTTTTTTGCCCAAAAATACTTTGCTGATAAAATGTTTATTTTCACAGTAAAGAAAATGTGAAATGGAGCTGTCTGTGTGTTATAAAATTAGTACACAACAAATAATAAAGAGCTGCCGAACAGTTGTAAGTTAACTTGGTTGTGAACAGTCAGTGTACAGTGACTGTTTATTATTTATGATAATATTTTGATATCTGAATATTAGATTGGCCTGTTTCTTGCACCAAACGACGCAGTATTTTGAAACAATTACATGTATATCCATTGAATAAAAACAATTTTCGGCAAAAAGTAGAACTACCGTTACTGCTCAGAGCCCTTCAATTGTACATTTAACCCACGAGTTGAAAAGTAAAATACAATGCTTAATTTTTAATGATTTTAAATTAATTTTTAATTATAAGGTCACACGAGACCACAACGAATACAATAAATAAATTTGTGCAAATAAAAAAAGAGTTAATACAAGTACAGTATAATAAAAGGCAAAAAATTTCAACAATAAACAAAGTAACAAAATCAGTACTTCTGTAGAGTCGTTCACACCTGAGAGCATTTAGCGATTTGCTCTGTACTAATAGTTTACAGCACCTATCAGAAAACGAAAACTCTACGTGAGACTGTACTATATAGTTAACATTACTTTTCCAAGAGTGGCGACCAAAATAACTACTGATCCCAACACCGAGGGGAAACGAGAAACGAGTTCACCAAATTCGTACCTTTTCATCTCTTTTCACTCTCTCTCTCTCTCTCTCTCTCTCTCTCTCTCTCTCTCTCTCTCTCTCTCAGGTGGACATTGGGAACTTTCACAACAACTAAACCTTAGTATAGCTCGGGTTTGGCCAACGGGTTCAGCAGAAGGGCTCTGGATAATTCAGCAGCAGCTAGGCTTGCAAGCTCACTTCGGCTCAACGTCGTTGCGTCCACAGGGGCCAGGAGCAAGCCGACCGCATCGCCCATAACCAGTCATATTAAATGCGCGAGCCTCTCTCTGCTCACTCCAGATGCTGGAGCGTAATCGCCGCAGCAACAGTTAATATTGATAATAGACCACCGAGAACGGGCTGTAATGGTAGCTACCAAAGCTACTCGTGCCAATCCCTTCGCGGGCCCATCACTCGTGGGATGCCTGTTTATGGCACCCCTCTGCCTAATAGAGAACTGAAATACGTTATCCTTCCTCCTCCTCCTCTTTCTCCTCCTCTTCCTTCTTCTTTCCATACCACTCAAGAGTCTTTCAATGTTCTTTCCATCCCTTCGATTTTGTGTTTTTTTAGTCTTGGTATCCGCCTATAAAACATTAGGAACTGTTTAGCTATCTCTCGTGATCGATGTCCGTACTCTCGTGTGCCAGAAAACTTAATGCACGGGTTTGCTTGGAGTTGGAGAAACATATTTTACAAGAATATATAGATTGGATTTAGCCATTCGTTAATAAATGCATGACATCAAAATCTTTTTCAAGTTGTACAGATATCACCAACTGTGTATTATATGCGCTGCATACAAATGACTTTATTACAAGTTTTTAATGGAATATATAGTATTTTGGGTTATTTCGCAAATTTTATGTTTCCAAAATTATCGCTTATAGAGTAGCTAAATGTGTTATATCTCCATCTTTAAATGCCCCGTGGTGGCCTAGTGGTTAGGGCATCTACCTCAGGTACTCGAGTTGGTGAGTTCGCCTCCTACTCGTGCTGTGTGGGTTCAGTTTAAGGGCAAGGACAGGTTTTCTCGGGGCACTCCCGTTTCCTCTTGCATCATAAAACCCTGTTCCATGTTTATCATCCCCATCTCATCGTCATTTTCTGTACTTCTAATTTAAATAAAGTCTGAGAGTCAAATAACATAGCTGTATATAACCCTTGTTAAACCCCAAGTATCTACTTACCTGTCCATCTTTACAACGTTTGAACGTACTAAATAGATAGGTAGGTACTTTAACATAGGAAGTTCTTTAAGGTACTTTAGGTAGGAGTTTAATGAAGGCATTGACTGGCTTTATAGATATGTCATTTGAACCTAAGACTTTATTGAAATCAGAAATGATGATGAGGTGAGAGTGATAAAGATGTAACAAGGTTTTGTAATGCAGTAAGAAACGGGAAAAACCCCAAAAAACTTGCCTTCGTAGTGTCAGACCCCAAACTGAATCCACATAGCACGAGTAGGAGGGGAACCTGGGTCATTGCCGCCAGAGTTGAATGCTTTGACCACCAGGCAACCACGCAGCTTACTACATATATGTTTATACAGTTGTAAGCTACACATTTTACGTGTGAATAAAGTGAACTCAGTATTGGAAAGGAAAATGGTGCTTACGGAGAGCAAAGTTCAGATGTTAAAGTGTGAGCAGAATGTCTCTTCATCTTAGTTGTTTCATAAAAATAAAATATGTTTTTATTTGTATATCTTCAATTATTTTTTATTGCAAAAATAAGTTGATTTAAATTTTTGGACGCATTTCGAGATCTTCTTTACACTGCAATTTCAGTAATTTGAATTTATCCCAATGCTTTTTCCCAATAGTTATTTTCATTAGGAAAAACTATCAGACAAAATTATTTCTGTGATTTCCATAGTGGAAATAGAGATTTGTTAAAATCAACTGTAAAACCTTCCAACATGTCCATAATTAAAACTTTTTTTGCTTTTAGAATAAATTAAGGTCGTCTGGAAAATGTCTCGCGATGGTATCGCGCCATTTTTAACCTTTACACTTCTATATCACACAAAATGAATTACATTTTGCGTAAAATAAGTTTTCTATCTCTGAAGTGTTTTTCAAAACTTTAGTGTAATACTCACTTGTTGGATCAAAAAACGCGATATCGAGTTTTTTTTTTTTTTTAGTATACACTTAAAATAAACTTTTTTTTCCATATCATTCACTTTTTTTTTATTTTTACAACTTTTTTTTTCTGGTGTTACTTTATCCCACATATTTTTTTCTTTCCCAGTTCAATTCCCTTTCCCCCTCTTTTGCCTGTCTCGGCACTTGATTTGTCTCTCGTAGTCGCGGGTTAGACTTTTTTTTCGAGCAGTGGCTAGGAATAATTTGCAAGGAAGAAGGGGATCTTGCAAAGGGGTTAGTCAGGAAGCTGGTGACATCCGACGCCAGTAATCTCAGGGTCCATGGTGGAAAACTGTCACGGCAAGGCGACCATAAACTCTTCACAGTTGGACAGAGTAAAATCCCCCGGTTACCCACTACTGGGCAAAGATGCCTTCTCATTTCTCGTTTGGTCAGCGCTATAAGATAAGCTCGCAACACAGCTCTTAGTTTAGGACCAGCTTGTCTTCATTTACTATCATCCACAGAGCAAAGAGAAAAAGCAAAAGTCGTCCTTTTTTACAACATCCACAGAAAAAGCTGTTATACTAGTCTACAGTACTTTAAGTTGGTATCCAAATATTAGAACACCAAAAGTAAATTCTAGCAAAACTGTTTTATATTTTTAATTTTTATTTTTTTTTTTGGAGGGGATGGGGGCTGATTTAACGTTTAAATGGGTAGCGGGCTTTGTTGTACTCTGTACAGTACTGTACAATACTGTTATACATTATACTGTATATTAGCTTCACTTGGGGAATGAGCGAGCTGGAAATTGAAGGTATACTGCCATCTAGAGGTGTTCATGATAATATATTGTATTGTCAAATGCACCAAAAATTGCATAAGTGAAAACCGCATAAATTAAAATCCACATAAATTCAATGTAACAAAAATCGCATAAATCAAGTCAAAAGTTGCAGAAATTAAAATTTGAAATTAGTCAAAAATCGCATAATTTAATATGGACAAATGCCGATGAGGATCGAACCAAACTTAGGTATCCAATTTATTAAAGTTTTGGCTTTTAGCGTCAACGGGCACACTAATAGGCAGACATGTTTTTTTTATATATAAATTAGTTTATTTAAATACGGTATGTCGTCTTTTGCAGCGTTATTCGCTTTCAACTTTATTAGCGACAACTTTCCTAGTTAGATTGAAATCGGCAATTTCAATTAATCCGAGGCAACTTTTCATGTTAACGATGCTACACGAAAGAGTTTGGGTGTTGTCCAGTGAATGTTAAGTTGGAAGAAGAAGAATGAATGTTATTAGTTTAATGGCACGGAGATAGTTCAAGCCGACGATGTTGCAAAGGTGGCGTTGCAACAACAAGCATCGAAGTCAAGTCGAAGAAGACAGTCTTTTAATGAAGTCTCATTGGAGACAAGGAGGTGGGAGGAGAAGGCGACGATTGCTCCCCGAGTATCCCGGTTCCAATTTGTTGCTCTCGTCAGCGAGCGTGGCCGATAATTGGCTCTTATTTCATCGCAGCCTCGTGTTGACTCGACATTTCAATGGCGGTGCTGTTCACGGCCGTGTTCTTCGGTCGACTGATTACATTTGAAATTCAAAACAAATCCCTCGCGCAAGCATTAGCGACGAGAAAATCTGCCACGATTGGACCGCTGGCTTAAGCAAAAAACTCATTAGCTCATCCCAAACATTTTTACCTTTACCCATCGACCATGGCAGCAAAACAGTCGGCCTTGCCCTACATCTCACTACAACGCACTTTCCTTATCAAGCACTTCGATAAGCCAAGATGAAAGAAAATGACACGAAAAAAAAACCGTAATCTTTCGGGGATTTCCCCAGAAAATGCTGACGCTTTCAGAATGTACAGTCATGTCTCAAAGATAAAATTAATATCGATACTAAAATGTTAGGCTAGAAAGTGGGAAAATTCAACCGAAGTGCTGTATCAGTCCAATAATAAAGTTTTTGTACAATATTTTAAATAAATAAAATTTAATAAAAGAATAAAAATCGAATTTAAACGTTTAAATAGCAGTAAAGAATTTAATAAATTAAGCAATTTAGAAAAAAACTTTTTTGGTACAATTTGTCATTGTTAAGTGTTTTTTCGGATGAATCTGTTTTACACTCAACAACGAACATGAACTATATGTGATAAATTATGCATAATATATACAGTATGTATATATGTTATTTACAACAATGGAAAGCAAATATGTGGTTTACAGCATCAGGAACACTCTACCTGAAATAACTTTTCACGCGTCAACAGCTCCGAATTGACACGACGTTGATTCCTCAAAATTTGATAGATTCAGTTGTTACGTGGGACTAATTTGTGCACCAAATTTTAAGTCCCTACAACACACATAACCTGTTTAAGAAAAAAAAATCTACGATTCAAAGCATTGAAACTGTTTGAAAACCGTTTTTAGGCGCGAGGCCAAGTTGAATAAAAGCTTGTAGAAAGATGTTTCTTTAAAAGAAAAACATAAAAAAACTATATGTTATCTAAATTAGTTTAGGTTAACTGATAATGATGAAGATTGTAGATAACATGTTTCTGTTTAAGTTTTATGGTTGGCTACACAAGCTGATGAACTCCTAATACACGTCGCAAAACGTCAAAATTCGCAAATTCAATTACAGTATTTGCAAGAAGACAACCGTAACCTACAGTCTTCAAGTTGTAACCTACAGTCTTCGCACATGTGATTTTTAATCCACCAATCTTCTTTGAAATTGAACTGGTTAAAATTATTCATAGCCTACGTTGAATCTGCCAAAGTAGACGTGTGGCTGAAAATCTTTAAAAAGCTGTAGCAACGCGCTGTGTTCAGCAGGAAAGCGCTACAAAGCTGTAGCTATGCTTGTTGTTATACAGAAAAGCGCCCAAAGTTGTTGAACGCTTGATTTATTGTGCTACCGTACTTTCCGAAAAAAAAAAGTGTTCACATTACAGTATAATCTTTCGACGTTCTTGAGTTTATGTAACAGTTTATGTATTCACGATAAGAAAACTGCATCGTCTCTCCATATTCGCTACTGATCGGGTTTTCGCGATTGAAAATGTTTCTTCTCCTTTTTACTAATCAATAAAATCCCAAATGATCGCAAAATATAAATTATAGCAACTTAATCATAACACAAAAAAACAACTTTTAATTTATTCATAACAACCTCCTTCAGTCTAACCGTGTTCTACTAAGTATAAGGCTACTGTAAGTATCAGGAAAAGTATAGCACGTACGTAGATATTCAATGTAATATTGTACATTGTATTTTATTGCACAAGTCAACAAAAATGACAAAGAAAAATCAGTATGAGTTTGAAATTAAGTTTGCAAAAATGAATCGAAAAGAATTCATTTTTTTTAAATAATCGGTTTGACAGTTGACAACTTAAATAAGATAAAAGAAAAACTTACGTCGAAATGCTTTATTTGTTTGAAAGCGAACAGTCTTAGTACACTTTAAGTTATTAAAAGTTACTAGAAAAAAAAAAACATGTATAAAAATCTCGTTTCCAGTTTTTTTATGCAAATTTCTAACATGTTTTTTTTTCTTCACGTTGGGACAATAAAAAAAAATTCATTTTTTAGCGTTTATGCAAAATTTACGCCATTAAATGGAATCAGGTGTCCTGCCTTTCTCTCGTTTACGAAAAGTAAAAATAAAAAACACCATCAAACAACGTAAACGTCAACACCAGACGCGATCCGTAAACAAGCCCACAATACATCCGCAACAACACCTTAAGCATTTAGCAAAAAGAGAAATGAAAACACAAACTACCACCATCCTTAATCCTTTGCTTCGCTACATCTCATTTAACCCGCTTTACTTACAGTAGACTGCAAAAACTTTCAATCAAAACACCGCCTCGAGCCAGATACACACACCCTTCTCTATTTACATAATAATATTGAACGCTTGGTTTACACATTTAAACAACATCAACGCACGAAAAAAAAACGAGGAAAACGGAGCTTGCAATCAAGTTTCTCCACGTTTCGCCTTGTAACTCTTTAACAAGTTCGACACGTTAAGAAGCACAGCACTCGGCAAAAATGAATTAGGCAACACAGCGTCGTTTGTAGTACAACAACTTTTAACTGTTGTCCATGTGGAAGAAAATCGAATTATGACGGTCCACGTTCAACAGGATAAAGGCGTCACTCTGACATTTTGGCGAGAATGATAAGTATTGGGTTGAGCTGCTAATCTGTCAGTTAAATGACAGCACTAGGCCTTGTATCGTTCCAACCTGGCGTGCCATGTTCTAATTACATTCTCACTTTCATGTTAATTATTAATGAAGAATCGGTATCAAATGACGTTCCGGTCCCATTGTTTCTGTCGTTTCTACGTTCTACCAGCCTTGTCTTTAATCCCATCTTATATCGTGTGTTTGTTTGTTGTTGTTTGTTTTCCTTTTAAAAATCTAAAGCTTTTGATACATTATTTCTCGAAACGCGCATTAACATAAATATTTCAACAAGCTCGAACGCAGAAAGTTGCCAAGTGACAAGATACAAAATTTTTGTAATAAACATCGAAAAATATGACAGTAAACAAACATGCTTGTGGGTACAATCGATATAGGATGTATAAACAATTTATTGAATAACCACCGTCTAATAGGATTTTGCGATAGTCGTGACATATGCGACATCACGTGCATAAATAAACGATTGGGAAAATGTCTAATGACATTTTCTTCAATGCCACATGTATAGGTATACCACATGTCACCTAACCAAGTAGCAACTTTTACGAGTAAAATTTTACATTATAATTTAAAAGTTCTGTTTTTACAGCATTATTATAAATCCATACGGCTGCATCAATGATATATTGGTAATTCATTAATGCATTATTTGTAAGATAATTTTTCCATAACACTGTGAGATGGCATTCCTTCCAGCATTAAAGCCTTCAAACTAAAACAAATATAATGGACTCCGGTTGTTATAATAACGGATAATGTTATCAATCGGCTATTGTTATCATAAGCAGTCGATTCCAAAATACTGTTTCATGTTTTCAATTCATTTTTAATGTATTAGCCGGTTATTGTTATCAAAAGCACTTGTCTTGAAGTGATCATAACAACCGGATTACACTGTATTGATTTATATATCTACAAACATAGAAATCAATTTTTCATTTTTAGTTTTATGCGCTATGTAGTATTATTTGTACCACTCGTTAATTAACTTGATTGAACTGCGCATAATGAAACTACAATTACCCGACTATAGGTACCTATAGCTTGAAAATCTCTTTGAAGATGTGTTATCTGTCTGATGGACATTGTGCAAATTAAAACTTTTAATTGATTCGTATAAATCAGAATGAAGATAGCATTCGTGACATCCACCTGTCAATGATTTTTCGATCGATACGATCGAAACATTGACAATCAGTTTGCGGTCATGTGCTTATGCGACCGAACAAATGACAACGGAATATAACGACGAATTATGACAGGTTCGTAAAAGTGTAAAGCGACCAAATCCCTTTTCATAACTTCTGAATAAACACCTAGACCCACTTCATCACCATTTTCAACGCTTTCAACACTGCATTAAAACCATTAACTCGTCAAACCTTTCGCTTCGAAGCAAATCCCATTTATAAAAACCAAGAGAAAAAGCTTTTTGAAAAGAAACAAAGAAAATCATTCATCGTCTCATTTAAGAGTACCACTTGAAGTAACGTTAACTTCAATCGATTAAAATGCATACAATGAAAGAAATTCTAAAATTCTTGTACAATTTTTTTTCTTCTGTTTTAACATCGGTGAAAAAACATTATTTAAACGTATAAAAAATGTGCGTAAATAATAATAATAATAATTAAAAAATTCTCGTTACGCGATAGTATTTTTTTCCACAAATTCGTGCGCTATACTACACAAAAAAAATTCCAGTGCGTTCATAACCAATTAAAAAAAATAATCAAACCTAAGGTATTTGGCAACGATTGCATTTCCCTGCAGGAGTTGCTTTCGTTTCTGTCATCCTTGTCATCTTTCAATTGGTTTTAATGTCAGGAGTTTTTCAATTTTATTTCCCCTGGGGGTCGATCCATTGTGACTGCTAATTTCCTCCTCATCGACGCAGGCATTCAAAGGTTTTCCGACTAATAAATTCTTACATCCTAATTTGTTTTTTTTTTCTGAAGCACGCATCGTCTCAGCTAACATACTAAAAAAAAAAGTGGAAAAAAAAACTTGGGAAAAAAAATTCCCCCCGAATGACACTTCATTTTTTCCTCGTCTCATCTCACTTCGTTTGACAAAAATATCGAACAGTAAGAAAAGTGACACGTGTTTTTTGTGCGACGTTGGTTGTCCTTTCATGTGCCTCGAGTTATACATTTTCAAATGTCTTTCTAAGTTAAATTAATGGTCAACAACGTCTGAAAGAATCTCGAGCGACTTGCAAGACTAATCGATTGGTCGGACATTATAGCGCGAAAAGGAACGAGGCAATCTAAACAACGACCGCATTAATTATTATTGCTTGTTTTCTGACGCAAAACGAGACATGTTCTCAACAAATTAAAGCAAAAGAACAAGACAAAAAACAGAAAAGAACAACCCCATTAAACAAAACCATTATAATTCCGATTTAAAATTAAAAACAAAAACAAATAAAGTCCTGATTGCGAATCAAATCTTCAAAGAGTCACTTTATTAAAAAATCTCCAAAAAGGTGACTTATTAATAAAAAAATACATACGCGTCGAATCGTTAACCTCTTCCTTTTTAAAATCGGTTAAAAATATATTTGTTAAATTATAATAACGTGGTTTTATACTTGGTATAATGTGTGTTACCGGCAATGTATGAAATCCAGGCATGTATACAATTCCTCGCCTTCTTTAGCAAAGTATTTTTTATATGCCTAACTATTTTTTACATTTATCATATTAACTAAGTAATTAATTAGGAACACTCTGTAGTTCGTAAAATTTATATTCATTTACACTGTTTTAAAGTAACTATTCAGTCAATTTGCCTTCTATGTCGGATACACGTTTTCTAAAAGAAAACCAACAGATAAACATTCGTTGCAATGATTTCACGGATAAACTTAAAACAAGATAGATGTAGATGTCAAGATAAACTTTATAAAAAAAGTAATTACTTTTTAAACATTTACACGTTGATTAGAAATGTGGACAAACATATCAGTGGTTTGACCCTTTTCGACATTTCATTTTTTAGCTAAGAGGATCGCCTTTTCGTCAGCGTTGTGGAATGCTGCTAGCAAATTCTTGACGGATTTCGTCGATGAAAAGCGCCTCATCCTTTTGCTAGCTTCCTCTTTTTCACTCTTCCATAATTACACTTCACGCACTGCTGTTAGTCGGTGCATAAACATTTGCCTCCCCCTTATCGACCATCTTTCCACACCCCGTGTCACTGCTCCAAGTCAATTTCGCGTTATAACTCATAGTGGAGAAAGGGGGCTCGACGCTAACCCTTCACCAACTTGTCGCATCAGTGAAATGGAAACCAAAACGTCAATACAATTACCCAGAAACCCCTTGGCCCTTATGAATGAACTCACGAATGTTGATGGGAAACCATGCAAACGTAATTTTGAGTTATAACTCAAAAATGATTTCTCGAGTAAACATCGCTGTATCAATGTGATGATGCAAAGCAAACAAACCCGGTTTTACCGAAGTTTACATTATTGATACCAATGCGATCCAAAAGTCAAACAAATTGAATTTCACCGTGAGTTTGTCTAATAATCGTATATTTTTTTAAAGCCAAATGAGATTTGGGACGTCTAGACAGAGATAATCTGTGGTACCGACATAACTATCATGTCGTAGAATCCGGTTTATAAATTACTCTTGCTCCGTATTAATGCTAATACAGAACATATTTTTATTATTTATTAACCTTTATCCTCGATGAACCCTTGACATTTGCAATGTATTTGCGAGTTCGCTTGTCTGCAAAAAATAATTGAGGAGTTGGGTGAAAAAAAAAACGGCGTAAAGACACTGCTATTTCTTAAAAATTCATAAATTGAATTGTTTTAAACTAATTCTTAGCATAAAGACATTGAGTTGCCTATAATTTGCACTTTTTGCCTATAATTTGCACGGACATTTTGGAGCAAAGATATAGAACCCAACTATTGTAAATTTGAATTTTTTGTTTGATTTCTTGTCGCTTCACTTCTTATTTGTTTCACTTGCTTGCTTCACTTTAAAGACAGTAGAAACGATACTGATATTTGGAAAAACGGCGTAATGCATTTATAATTTGGCACGATATTTGGAATAACAGCGTAATTGCATTTTAAAATTAGCCTGTAACTTGAGGCTTGCCAACTAAAGTTAACGTTCATTTTTTTCTATAAGTATACACCTGACAGGAATTTTTTTAATCTTAAATTTGAAGGTTTCAGAAATGTTTGCCCTTTTTCTTAAAACTACATTTTTTGGAGTTGAGCCGTGATTCTACCCAACTCCTCAGTTAAACTGATAAAATGTACATATAACCATATCAACGTGAGTTTAACAATTAATCTCTTTTTTTTTAAATTATTAAACGCTGTACATCAGTTTCAGTCGTGAGTGAGTGTTTAAAATTGAATTTTAATTAAAGAAAGATGGTTTTTTACTTGTGAGTTTTAGTATATGACAATATACAGTTTCTCATAAAGCGTGTATTTGAAAATTACACTGTTAATAATTACAATGTTAATAATTTTAATGTACTTGTTAATTACTTACAGTCTTCTTTCCTAAGTTAACGTAAAACTAATTTAAACATATATTTGTCTTATCTTAATTCATGTTAAATTCCGTGTTAGACAAAGAAGCACCGACATAGGTGGACTTTTCATTATAGTAATAATATCAGTGCTTACTTTTCCTGGCTAAATTAACCCATCATTTTTATTCATCGAGATTTAACTTCTCATAATAAGCAAACTCTATTTATAGTAATTAACAAGTTTGATGCAAACAAATATCAACAGCGACGATACAATCATATTATGCGTGTAGTTCAATTATTAATTTTTGTACAGTCACGTTATGTGGTAAAGCCTTGCAACCAATTAGGTTAATCTCATTTTCTGAAAGTCATTGCGCTATCGTTAGCGAGTCAGTATAAGATCAGCGAATGGAGTAGGAACAAAGGGCCGGCAATAAGGGTTCAAATCGAAAACTGTCCTCGGAACTTGATGCTCAGCAGGCCGTCCTTAACTCCAACTGCGGAAGCGAGAGACTATTGACTCATCAGCTCGAAGCGCCAATGATTCCCTGTGGAGCAATCGAAGGCGAAAAGCATTCTCTTCTACTTTCTTTTCCTCTTCCTCTTCGCCCTCTATAAAACGGGCTAGCTACTTTATTTAATTCCCTTTGTTCATAACTAAGCGCTCCTTCGAGGGTGATGACTTTAAACGCATCCGCGCGCAACCAAAAACTGACAGTGCCTAAAACGTACACAGCACTTCTCGAATAAAATTTTGTTTGAAAAAAAAAAAGAAGGATAAAAGAAATGTAGGAAAGAAATGTAGGAAACGCGCGAAAACCTTTCTTTACGTTTCTCAGCTCCGGTTGAAAATGATGAAAATGGAGATGATGCGTAAGGAAAATCCATTGCTTGCTTAGAAAAGAGGCAAACCAACAGGCGGTCGTGAATCTCCTTTCCCCTCAACCCTTAATGACACCTTGGACGAGAAAGCGAGGTACATCATGGGCATCATTAAGACATCATCACGTGGTGTAATGGCCTCTACACCCGGGACCACGCTAGGGATGGGGGTTGACCTCATTGCTGATGCTGTCACCCCATTAGAAAGCCTGGGTGAAGGAAACGCACTCGACGACAATCATCATCCCACCTAAAACACACCGTACACACACAAACTCGGGAACGTAGTAGTTGACGATGGGTTGACTTTTCTCCTTTCTTTCTCTCTTTTCTTTTCCGTGTGATAGATCGAGGACGGCTCTTCCCCTTGGCTCACGGATGGGAACTGAAGAGTCGTAAGTCACCGTTTATTAGGGCGTAAACTTGGGATTATGGGAGTCCGCTGGCTTACGTTAGGGCTGTGCTTAACGGAGAAACCATCCCGTTATCTGAGCCGAAGCACGCCCAACCACACAGGCTTAGTGTTTCACATGGTCCCACAAGCTCCAATTTCGAGATAAAAATGAAGAAAGGAGAATCGAGACACCATCCGCAGACTCCACTAAAAGCTGCGGTCTCATCGGCCCGACCAACGAGTAAAGACCCCTTCGCCAGTACCCCCGACGCTAAAATTGCAACCTCCCATTGAACGCCTGTTTATGGATTATGTTGCACAGACAACTAGTAATTCTACCTCCACGACTACTTTTCGTCCCCTTCCCCTTCAAGTTCGCAACTCAACCCACTTTAAGCGAATGTTCTATACTATGCTTCGGTCTAACTCGGAAACACTGCAACTGATACATGATGGCTGGTTTGTGACAACTACTACTTATCTCTACTTCTTGCAACTACAGTAGTATAAGGTAGACTTTTTCTGAACATGTCATCATTGCCGTCGTATCTGCGAAAAATTTGATTTGTATGTAAAAAGAACGAATATAATATAACCCATTATTACCATTTGAAAAATACCATTAAACACATTTTGTATACACCCTTATGAATAAGGATTTGTATGGAACTTTGCCTCTAAGGGGCACAAAACAATAAATCAAATAAATCAAATCAAAATTGACGTATTCACCGGTGATCATTGACAACACTAAAACATAGACCAACAAACTGCAAGTCAGAATTTCCCGAATTCGTATTTTATTTTGGTTCTACTATTTCACAGAAATTTCTCGATTTATGCGAATTCTGTATATGCAAATTGATTAATATGCAACTGAAATAAGTTTTGCGTCACATGATGTTCATTGATGTTCGTCACATGCGAGAATATTTAGCTAATATACCATTTTGTAAAGTGTTCCACATGTGACAGTGTGAAAAATTCACACTTAATAGGAATTTGCATATAAGCTATTTTGGATTTATGCAAGGTTTGTGAGGAAAGTAACCTCGAGCGCCTTGTGTAAATAATATTTTTAACGATGTTTCATTGCGCGCAGAACATCTCATGATATCAATTATTTTAATTGTGATGAAAAATATAATCCGATTTTTTTTAAATACCAACCGCACGTCAATAAAATTTACATCAATATACTAGTTCATGATACGGTAAAATTAAAGAGCTTTGGGCAATATAGTGATAAGTAACACTTTTTTAAAAACAACATTTTTACATCAAATTGTTCCTTAGTTCTGTTTCTAGCTAGTTACTTTATCACTTGCTGAGTTTTTCAAAAAAATGGCAGCATAATATAGAGAATCATCTTGTTGCTTAGTATTGTAAGTTACTCTGTGGAATTTTTCACCATAAACACGGCTCTCCTAAACAATTGCTAAAGTGTTGCTTATCATTATGTTGTCCGAAGCTCTTTAATTAAAAATTATTCTTAAAGCAGCACACCACACAATGTGGCAAACACTGTAAATCAATAATAAACTGAGAAACAAGATAAGCTCATAACGTTGGGAATGTGTTAATTATAACCAACAGCAGCATGAATTTCAACCACAATAATAACAACAACAACAACCAATATACCCTTCACTAATAAATTCGTTTGTGTTACTTCCGCTATCATCGTTGATGAACGAGCGTTTTAGCAAGAGGGCTTTTCGCGTGTATTAACCCGAAAACATTAAAACGAAAATGCAATTTTCCAAAGTAGTCTGGAGGAAATATTCGGGGAACCCAACTTTTCATCCTGCTTTTGCCGCATCAAAGCAAATCGCGTGAAGAGAAAAATGCTCCTCGCCATCAGGCTTTTCCAACATAACCCTTTGCTTTCTTCGCTAGCAAACTAATTTCCAAGCGGTGGCAGCAGCAGCAGCAGCACTAGCATTTGCTTCAACCTACCACCTCCCATCAGCGCGTGTCCTGCGGTCATTTTTAATAATTATTCGATGAGTGGCTCAATTAGCAGAAAACTTTTACATTTTGCTCTTTCATTCCCCTGCAAAGTGGGCTCGAAATCTTTGCTTGACACGCTAGCTACTACCACCACTGTTACGTGCTTCTTCTATTTTTGCAACTTTCCAAGTTCCGACGACGACGACGGTCGAATGCGTCGTTGATGAAAATTTGCAAGGGAAATGGCGGGTGGTGATGGTGGTGGATGTAGTAATCGTAGTGTTAGAAAAGTGGAGGGTGGTGAAAGGGGTATGAAGGGGGCATCAAAAGAGAGAGAGAAAGAGGGGGGATTGGGAGAGGGTGCTTTAATTACAACCGAGTACCACCACCACCACCACATTGGGCCAAAAGCAGAAAATTATTCCGATCGCTGCATTTTGAGCGTCAAAACTTGGAAAAAAGAAATTTTTGCAAACGGAAGAAGTAAGAAGGAAGAGAAAGAGACAGCCAGCTCATAACCGTGTCTAATCAAAAACGATCCCTCAGTTTGTAAAAGAATGAAAAAATCTTCCGATTTCACGCATCACTATGTCTAACCACCAGTTACACAAAATGAAAAGCGGATGAGATGAAAAGTATAAAAAAAAAGATAGAGAGAGAGAGAGAAAAGAGATGCAAGGAAAGGCGGGCTTAAGGAAAGAAAAAGTAAAGAAAATTGGTCGAAAAGATTGCTAACTCCAATAACAATCGCATCTTTTCATTGAAGCGAATAACACGAACGCGAAATTTTTTCAAGCTTAAAATCGATGTGATTTCCTAAAAGAGGGAAAAAAGAATCAACAGACATGAAAAAGATAGAGAACGAAAGCTTGTGCTCCAATTTTATATTTTTTTTGGCAGCATCTGTTTCATCGATTGTTAAAACTACCGAATGTGTTTTTCTAAAGATATGAAGTTGTTGACAAGTCAACAACGAAATGACACGTCTTGCTTTTGCATTGTGACATGCTTAGCGAAACTTTTTTCACTTATTTCATTTTGTTCTAAAACGTTCTTTCTCTTACATTTTCACGTTTATGTTCCAAAGTTAGTAATTCTTTACGAACTAGAATTCTTTTAAAGCTTGAGTCAATAGAAACTCAACTACCAACCTAACGAAACCTGTTCGACAAATCCATTATGTAGATAAATAAACTCGACAATTCGATGTTTTCTAACTTCTTTAAAAAACAATAGAGGATTTTTTTTTGTATTTGACTTATTTTTTTCTTTTTGTTGTTTAATAAGTGTCAGAAACATCTTTTGACTATTAAACTTTGTGATAATTATTTTTAAAAAAACGGTTCCTTCATCATAATGTTCAATGTATGTTTTTTTCTTCGGATTTTCGCATTTTAATCGATATGAAGAGATGTTTCAACATAGAGTTCATTGAATCGACATTATGAAGATAATAACTTTTTATTGCCTAATACAATTAAACGACTTCGGGCAATATAATGATAAGCCACGTTTTTTTTTTAAATTGTGCAAGAGAATCGTTTTTCTGATGAATAACTCCATAGACTATTATACTAAGCAACAAGGTTATTCTCTATATTAGGTGCCACTTTCTGGAAAATCCAGAAAATGATAAAATTACAAGCTAGAAACAGTACTGAGGGACAATTTGATATAAAAAAATCATTTTTGGAAAAGGTGTGGCTTATCACCATATTGTCCGGAGCCCTTCGATTTCAATAATATATATACAGTAGTTTAAACAATACATTTCAACCCATGTATATGGGTTGAAATGGTGGCTCTATACATTCACACACTCTATACATTCACAAGTAACCTGTGAATGTATAGAGTGAGATAAATCACAAATCTGATATTATCAGTCATGTTCACATGATTATATTTCGATACAGCAACCTATGAAGTGACTGTAAATAACTCTTTTCGCTAATTTTTCACTGATATTTGAAAAACGCTGGGGAAAATGCTCCAAAATTGATTAAACATGCAAAGTTTCAATGGTAAAATCTTTCGAAAAAATATTTTTGAAAAAAATGTTGCTAAAACTGAATTTATTTTTGAAAAAAACAAATAAGAGTGCGTGGAGTTGGAAAAATTCACAGATAAGTTTGAAAAGCAATAGCTTTTAACAGGAGCGAGAGTGCTGCGTGAAGGAACGTTAATTACAAAACGCGATGCAGAAAATTGGACTTTCAACAGGGATGGGCAAAAGGCGCTCACGTAATCACGAATTTGCACAAAGTCGAAGGTTCCCAGAAGAATTGGATCCTCGGAATCTATGAAAAGAACCGTGAGAGTGCAAGCACGCTTTCTCTTAAGTCGGCGAATTTTTCTTTTTCCTCAACACGAACTTGGGCAAATTGTCTGATTACTTTCGCCTTATTAGTGTTTTCTCCTAATGCAAAACAAAAACAGGTATCTCTTCAAAAGTTCAGGTTAAAAAGTGTAAACTTTCCTCTCGTTAAAAATTAAAGGTAGCACAGCGTTGTGTAAAATATTCTCCCAGGAGTCAACAGTACCTAGATGAAGATGACCGAGTTCAACAAAACTTGAACCCAAACCACCGAAATTTTTTTGTTTAAAGATCTTCAAGTATTACAACCTCTTGAGAAAGAGAGAAAAAAAACGAAGTCGCAAAGTAAAATTCGATGAAAGGAAGAAAAATGAAAGCGACGGTTGCCATTGAGTCAACACTCGTTGAACTCAACTCTTGAACCCGGGAGCAAAAAGCGGTATCAAATCCTGTCTGTTGTTTTCACTCAGTCGTTGTTAAGGAGAAGAAGAACCAAGCAGGAGCATGGGTAGCACACACACACAGTAGTAGTATTCACCACCACCATCACCCCACCACCACTCCAAATTCCGACCTGAAAACCACTCGGTAGACCTCCCTCTCTTCGCCAACAAGCGCAGAACAGATTTTAATGCAAACAGACGTGCAAAGTTCTTAATCCATTCCATTTCCTAAGGCAAACTTCTCACGTTAACACCGTTTCCAATCAACGGCAAACTCACAAACGAAACCTTTCCGAGAAGTGAGCGCTTCGTTGGCTTCTAAAGTACCCTCTCACGAGACACTAGCGAAGACACAAGTGCTGGCTGTGATTCTATGCTTTCCACGACTTCCATTCTCTCAACATTTCGATGAGAATCCTTATCAACGACTGGGCCACAATAGCCGTACCCTAGCGACCAGAAGCGCCATCGATAAATATAGTCTTCTAAACGTCGTTTCAACCAATTGAAAGCTTGGACGATTATCATCGATTTTGTTGATGAAGTACTTAAAGAATTGATAATTTTTATGCATCGGTGTTACAACACTTTAGTAATGCTGCTAACCTAATGTTTCATTCCTTAGAAAACAAGTACATAAAAAAAAGTTTTAAGAATACTTTATATACTGTTTAAAGTTTCGCATCATGCAAATTTAGATTTATGCGATCTTTGAGTTATTCAACAATCAATTTATGCGAGTTTTGAGAAATTTCATTTTCAGTTCTGTAATTTTCAATTCGATTTATGAGAATTTTGGTAGATTGAGTTATGCGGTTCTCACTTAATGCAATTTTTGGTTACATTGAACCCTGTGAAGATCAGTGTCAGGAGACCCCAAGGTAAGTATACCGTTGATGAGATGAGTATAATGACAATTATACTCACCATTATCATAACAGTATGTTAGGATAATGATAATGAAATTTACTCTGTCCCATGGAAAAAATACAAAAGAAAAAAAATGTTAAGTTAGTCATGCAATATAAGCTTATACAATTCTTTTTTAAAATGAATACAAGTGTTTAACACCTGTATTATCATCAACACCTGTAGATAGCAGTATACGTTCAATTCCCAGCTAACTCATAAATTTATGGACTCAACAAACTTAAAAATGAAGCTAGTATAAAACGTATAAAAATGATTTTAAAGTTTATGAAAACAAAATAAACCATAGAAATAGGCACATTAAGTTCCTTTTTTTTCAAATTTTGTGAAACCATATTTTTTCTTTTGTGTGTAATATTTGTATTTAAAAAAAAATATTTTTTAATATTACCTAACTTGCATCGATTTGGCTAAAACATTTCAACTATATATCCTGCACCCCATATAGTCTGTTAAATTCCATTCTGTTTTGTAGACCATTTTCTTTGGGTTTACACAATTTATAAAAAAAAAATATTCGTGTTATTCTCAAAATATTCTCACGCGAGCTATCAACATAAAAATTTCGATACACAGTTTCTTCTTTTTTCAAATCAAAACAATGGATGGCAAAAGAATTTCCAAGATTCTGAAAACCATTTCCTCATTTTCTTTTACTTCCACAAATCGACACCAAAATATGTAAATAGTCATCATCGTTTCGTTCTCTTTTTTAACTCTTTCTTTTCGTCCAACCGATGGAGGTTTAAACCGCTGGGTGCCTCGAAACAAGCATCCAGATTGAACACTCTTTATAGAAGGAACTTTTGCCTTCAGGGGAGTGAACTGCGACGATGATGGCAGCCGAGAGTTGCTTATCGATCTCGAGCTGTGATTGTGAGGGCGGGAGAGGGGGTATCATTTTTCTATCTATATATATTTTTTCCTTTTATATATATATATTTTTTTTTACGACGAGCCCAAAGCTGGGTAGAAAGTGCAGTAGGCGGAAATCAGTTCGGCCGTGTGATGTTTTCAAAGACTGGCGCGGGGCAATAAAATCAAAAGTAAATAGACAAAACGTTAGGAACATGGATATATCTCCAACACATTCATGCTGCAGTTAAGAGAAGCAGATGCTGCGACGCGTTGGCACCGACCATCATCCAAATACTTTCCAGTCGAAATGTTTGTCAGTAAAGAAGAAGAAGAAGAAAAATGAAAAAGAAAAGGAAAACCAGCGCCCACAATGCCAATATGTGGAATGATTGCCCATACTTCGACCCCAAACTCGGCCTTCATTTTCCACCACACCACACCACAGCAGAAAACATATTCCAGACCTAGTGTTTGTAGAGTTAGAAAGAAAAGTGTTTTTTTTTAACCAACAATTTTTGTTCTTTCAATGGGTTTTCCTGCTGGGTGTTAACTACCCGACAGAGAAACAGCAGCCTTCCATTGGATAATAAGTTCTCTACCCTCTATATACCTAACCCACCCCCATCTTCCCCTACTGGGTGGAAATCGAAATGCGTTTTTCGAGTCTGCTCCATGTTTCAGGCGCCATGTGCAAAAAATTTCATTTTTTCCCAAACAAAGAGCATTATATTTTATTCACGCTCAAACTAAGTTTGCGGCAAATAATTTTTTGTTTTATTTTTTTTTGCACTTGCAAAAGTGCGTTAGAATGTAAGCAACAGGAAAATCAGACATCAATATCTCAATATACAAAAGAAAAAAATAACTTTTACATCTTGCCTAAAAGTTTAAAATCATCGAGTGTGTATTTCCATTTCTAACACGAAGTAAATAAGTTGCGATGGTAATTTCTAAAAAATTACTTTTGTGAATGAAATTTTATATTAAACATGTGCATCCATAAGTTTTATATAAATTAATTATGCAACGCGAAAAAGTTAAAAATTGTAAAGAAGAAAAAGTAAAGATGGAGATTCGTGTAACTGTAACGCTACTATTTTTTGTATTGTAAAAACTTTTGTTATTGTAATATACCTAAGTAGCATGAATAATTTATTCTTTAGTTAGACATTTTTTTTTTAATTTTAAAATATTGTAGGTTTTGTTTTTACAATGTCTTAAAAACATAAAAGACATAATTTAATGGCACATGCGTACCAAAAATTTTTTAAACCAAAATAAGTTTAAGCTCAAAATTGAAATCAATTTTCAATTATTGTATATTTTATTTATTTATTTATTTAAAAATTAATACGTTCCGTAGGAACAAAGTACAAACACTGTAAACAAAAATTGTATAAAATAATAATGAAAACATGGTTTGTTAGGTATGGATGAGATGTGTAAATACTTGAACCTTAAAATGAGAACTTCATTCTAAATGTTAACTTTTAGAATATCTGAACTGTGTTCTAATGTTAACCTTATGTCAACTAATTTTTCTTGTTGAAACTTAACTATTTAACCGGACTATCAGATCTGAACATTTGGAAAATCCATTATTTTTTCATATCAGGTTATAAAAATGCGATTCTTGGTGGAATGAAAGCAGAAACTCTCAAAGTTTATGTATGTTTGGTCTGTCAGAGCCACAGTGGCGTTGCAGTCAGTCATTTTCCAAAATGACAACTCTGAGCATCCAACAGTCAATAGCTTGATGAACGAATGCATAAGAAACACGTGTTATTTTTTCCGTTCATTTTTGTTCGAAAATTTTGAACTCTGAAAACATGTAACTTAAATATGAGGCATTCTAATTCTAATTTTAAAATTTCGAATGTTTCCGACCATTTTTCAACATGGGAAAATGTTGCAAAACACATGGCGTGATTTAGACTACTAAACATTATTCGTTTACATTATTTGCCTACTCTTATCTAGACATTATTTGCACCACTAGAAGCGCCCATGTGAAGGTGTACTGACGTCGTATTTTTTTGTCGATCTTTAGTATGTTTACTACAAGCTTCATATTTTGTTAAGGTGTTTTACTATTTTCTTTGAATTGTATGTGATTAAATGTTTAAATTTTATTGCGGATATACGGTACTGGTATTTATTCATTATAAAAAAATTCAATAAAATTAAATGTTAATATATTCGCACAATTTGTAGTTAACTAATTAAAGATAAACTCAATTTAAAAGATTTCCATCTGAATAAAAAAAGAAAACTCTGATCGAACACATTTTATCTATTGCCGTGTTTGAACCCCACTACGTCAATTCAAACAAAAAAAAAGTGTGCCTTGATCCTATCTTGCTGAATATTTGAAAGCATCGTTTTTTCTCTCATGTTGATAGAATGAAGAAAAGTAAAATGAAAAAAAAGAAGGGGAAAATCGAACGTAGTAACGTTTTTTAGGCCAAGAAGATAAAATGTCTGACATTCCTTCTTTTTTATCCCCCTTCTCTCCACGAAACGAACGGCTTGAGTGGTCATTGCTCGCAAAACGATTCCCAAGCGACCACGAATGAGTGACACTGAACATCAATGCTGCATCACAATCCGAATGCAAAAGAAGAAGAAACCGATCGAAAAGTAGAGGACCTTACGGTATCTCCTCTTTCACTATACTATACGGACATATCAAACATGGAAAAAATGCACTACACCCTTTTTATCGCAGCCATATGCTGGTTGACCAAACCGCACACTATTAGTATTCATTATGCAAAGCGTACATTGTTTTCGCAAAGACTTAACGGGGCCGTTTGCCGAAAGTTTGTTTATCCAAAGAGGGGAACGAGACTATACCTACCTGGTGCAAAAAAAAAATTAAGGTGAGTTTAGTGGAAAAAACGGCTTACTGTAAATCTACTTACAGCACGTCATTATTCCTTAACATGCATATATTGAATTGTTTTAGACCAGTCTATAGCGTAAAAACATCGGGTTTGCCTATCGTTTGCATTTTCGGACTTTTTGGAACAAGAATGGAACGCGACTATTGTAAATCCGAAGTATTTTGTTATTTCCTATTTTTGTCGCTTCACTTCCTGGTTGTTTCACTCGTTTGTTTCACTTCCAAAACAATGGAAAGGATACCGATCTTTAGAAAAACGGCGTAAATGCATTTATAAATTAACACGATATTTAGAATAACTGCGTAATTGTATTTTTAACTTAGCCCGTATCTTGAAGCCTTTCAACTAAAGTTAAAAAAAAAAATTTCAAAACCTGTTTATTTTCTTTCAATAGATGATACATTTGACAGGAATTTTTCTTCATCTTAAAATTTGAAGGTGCCAGAAGTTTTTACCCTTTTTTTCTCAAAACTACATTTTTTGAGTTACGCCGTTATTTTACCCAACGCCTCAATTAAAGGAGACCTAATTTTTACAACATGATGGTTATGCAAAAAGACGTATGAAAGATGTAAAAAAAAACAAATAAAAGATTCAAAGGGTATTGAAGAGTAAAAATTTCACATTTTCTTTGACGCGCAGCTGTCGCGATTCTGGAGAAAAAAATTATTACTTAATACTAAAAAAAAAAAAAAAACCGGAAAAAAAATATTTTCCGGTTCTTTTCTCCTCGGCTTCAATCCGAAGATTGATATTTTGAAAATCAGCAGAGTTTCGCCTCATCTGCTACTGCTGCTACCGCTGCTATTACTGCAAAGCTTCGTTCAGAGCGTAAGGCAGTTCCAACGGCTCCATTCCGGATATCATGGGCTCCCCTTTTTCCTGGGGATTCTATCAAATGAACCGAATTCTGTTTCGCCAATTCCCCAATTCTACTCTAAACCCACGCAACGAATGAAGGAAAAAAACACGATCTACTCTCAGTTGGAAACTGATGAAATCCACCATCAAAGTCCAAAAGTTACATTAAGAACATCAATATGCGTCTAAACTGACTTGTTGAATCATTACGAGAACAATTTTGAAGAAAGAGAAAAATCATTGATCAAATATTAACTGCTATATTTTTTATATAAAACCATGTTACTGTTTATTAGAATGCCTTATTGATATACCGGTACATATTAATAATGATATATAGTCTCATCTTATGATATTTATTTCAGCATCTCAGTAAGACATGTATTACACAATTCATCATATTTCATAGTTAAACAAAAGAGTCATAATTGTAGTCAATTTCAATATTTTTCATATATTTGTAACTACTTACTTTGGATATATTTTGGAGTGACAGGGTCAGTGTTATTTGAGTACAAGAAATACTCGATGAATGCGAGTTTGCAATATGTTTCCCTATACAGTATGTGAATTCACAAAAATAGAAATCTTATGCAAAGATAAGCAAGGAAGTACAATGAAAGTGCTTTTTAATCATACTTTTTATACACTGTCATATACAGATATAATGCATGCACTGTACATGCATAGAACAAAAAATTCATTTTTTTAGTTATGCGAATTTTGATTTAAACGAATTAAAATGTATGCGATCTTTTAGCAATTCGATACTTAGTTTATGCGTATTTTGAGTAATTTCATTTTTTGATTTCTGCAATTTTTTATTTATTTATTTATATATATTTTTAATCCAATTTATGCGGTTTATTCATGCAAAGAACTTATGCGGCCTCGTTTTATGCGTTTTTGTGATATATTGGACTATACAATTAAATAAATAAATTCTTATGAACGACTGTAGATGGCAGTCTACAGTACGTTCAATCACCAGCTCACTCACTCACAAGTGAAACTAATATACGAGTAAAGAGTATAAAAATAGAAGTGATGCAAGAATATTACAATGCACGTTTTCTACTTTATGAAAATTTTGTTACATGCAATTTTTATGTCTATAAGAATTTCACAGAACGTAAACTTTCACATAAATTGAAACTTAACTGTAATCAATATTAATGTAAAATACTGCAAGTAGATACATTTTTACGTGAATTACATCAATACTCAAACTTTCGTGTACTTTCTAGACATGTAATTTCTACTCAACTCAATGTGAACCCGTTTTCCTTGATTTTTATTATTCTTCCAAATAGACATCTGATATTTTAGACAGCAATAGATTCGTATGTACCGTACTATTGTAAGTCCTCAATTACGTTGATTTGAAATTTGTTTTTAATAAACGACCAAGGAGGTTTCTTATTAATAAAAAAAATGAGCTGTTATTTTTTCCTTTTAGACATTAAGGAGAGTGAAAGATAATAAAAACGATGTTGACTACTGTAAGAATTAAGTACAAGTGTAAGATGAAGAGTGTAATAGGATGACGTTATATGTTAGTCTAGCTAAAATCGGATGAAACTTTTTCATTTCCAACGAGAGAGAGAGAGAGAGAGAGATCCAATAAGATGCCACACGATATT
The DNA here is from genome assembly GCA_034695005.1 of Cryptops parisi. Taxonomy (NCBI): domain Eukaryota; kingdom Metazoa; phylum Arthropoda; class Chilopoda; order Scolopendromorpha; family Cryptopidae; genus Cryptops; species Cryptops parisi. The sequence continues at coordinate 5,530 of JAQIWH010000733.1, read as the reverse complement.
GGCTTGGCTACCTCTCCACAAAGTAATAAAAGCATCTTAATTACACCGCACACAACCTCCGATCCCTATTTCGATGATCAACAGAGACCTTGCTCACCGCACCGTTTCTCAACCCACTAAAACTTATTACATTAATATTTCCCAGAATATTGCCATTCCGAAAAACACATTACATGTTGGAAACCCAAACACCATCAATCTGGCAAGTTGATACCTTTTTCCTGAGTTAGAAAAAAAGATCAATACAATATAAAAAAACACACACTACCATAATATTACATCAACTAAAAGCTACAGAGTAGAAAAAGAGTAACCCATTAATAATAACTTTCACTTCGGCTTGATATAATATTTGGTACGGTACCATCTAAACGCAACTATAAAAAAACAGTGTCCTTAGACGTAGCGTATAACGATCAGTCAAAAGATGATGTTACCAATAAAGTTTAACAACCACCACCTTATATATAATTTTGATACATATTAAAATTGCTTATACAAGATGCTTCTTCTCAAGTGAAACAGGAATATCTCGTCTGGTTTGCAGAAGCGTCAATTATAGTCATATGGAACATCATCAGAATAGCAAAGGGCATTTAAATTATGCTATTTTCATTGACCTTAAAATTGTTTTGACGAAAATCGTATTGTTACATCGAATACCATGAGTCGTAGCTAGCTAATCATATTTAAGAAGTCGTAGCTACCGAGTCAAATTTATGAAGTTGTAGCCATGGGCCCATTTAGTCATAATGTAGTGTAATTTTTTTATTTATTTCAAAACAATCCACAGAAATAAAAATTGACATAACAATAAAGATGAAAAGGTACAATGCTGCTATAACAGCTTCACTGCAAGTCACTCGTACTATGCAGTGGAGCTCATAGTTGTTATGCATCTTTAAATTTGTATTTAAATTAACCATGAAACAACTAAAATAATTTTGCTGCACAGTATGAGTAATTTGCAGAGAAGCTGTTGAAGCAACGTCATGCTTTTTAATCACTATTTGTGGTATCAATATTTATTTGAGTTGGATTGTTGCAAATAAATGAAACATCACTGTATTATGACTAATTTGAACCTTGGTTACAACTTTCTAGATATATAACGATTTGATTTCCGTGAAAATAATATCAAGATCAATGAAAATAGCATAACTGAATCATTTCTTCATATTTTAATTATATTCAAGATGACTATAATCGATGAATCTGTACAATACTAGATGAGATAAACATGTCTTAATTCCCATGTCTTAATTGAGAAAAATCACTCCGTATAAGTATCACCGTAATTTTGAAAAAAAAATATATATATGAAAATAAAACTGTTGAAGAGGAGTATTAACACGAAATGTATAGTAATGTATGTTGAGTAGCAATTTATCATTTTATACAATCTACTTTTTTTCCTGTTGGTTTTATAGTGAAATCTTGTTTTAAGTTAAGAAGGTTGTTTTTACGATTTGTCTGCATCGTTCTAAGCTGCTTACACGGGTTTATAAACGATGGGTTCTCTTTAAGGTAAAACGTCAACGAGCGAATGGTTCCAATATTTCAGGGATTTAACACTGTTTGCTAGGTGTGGTGACTAATCGTTGTTAATTGATTGATTAAGCCGACACATTACGATGCTTATCGACATTTCATTCACTCTGTTGCGCGCGTTGATGATGAAAACACAATTCGTTAACTAGATCATTTTTATCCAACCATCGTTTCACGTTCAGTTTGATTTCGTTCTTTTTCAAACAATGAAATAATTTTTTAGTTTCCTATCTACACCACGTTTATTTATTTTTTCATAATTAACCTCTCATCTATTATCATATCATTATTGGTTAGGTACAAATTTACTGTTAAAACAAGTTTTTAATTATAAAGTTTTAATCGTGTTAAGTTAAAATTGAAAACTAAAACTGGTTACTATCAAATGGTGGCAAACACTATTGTCGCTTTTATCCCTTTCGTCACCATCAACATCATTATCGCCGTCATCATCGTTATTCTGAAAACGATGGGGGTGTATAGAAAAGGAGGATTAAAGTGAACGGATTAAAGCTGGCGATTCGAACGAATGTTCTCCCTCATACTCGTGTGGATTTCAAATTAATGAACGCTTTTCAGTGTCCGCTCGCGCTCTTCCTATTGGACGTTGCTTTACGTTTTATCTCGAACCGTGCAGCTATCGTTCAATATTGACACGGAGGGAGATGGGCTGAAGAATGTCGATTCCAATTCGAAAATTTGCACTCGAGAGTTTTCGAAAGATAGAAAGAGAAAGAAAAAAAAACTACAAGGGTTAAAAAAGAAATCGAACTATGGAAAAGACGAATCCGTGTTATCACGACTGTTACTTTGTTTGCATCAGATCCAAAGACAAACAAAATTACGAAATACAGTATAGGGGAAAAGAAGAAGAAAAAACTTGGTAGAAAGAGTAAGGTAAACTTTGAAAATCTGATTCGTTGACAGTGAAACCTCGGTTATCTTTTATTCTATTTTTTTGCTTCTGTATTTGCAACATAAAAACAAATATTGAAAGAAATTTTACTATCAGTTGCGTACATATAATATAAAAATAAATAAAAGATTAACCTAGTGATCGATTTCTTTTAACTTATTTTAAAACCAGCCGGCATCGTTATTTATGTTTGGATAAAAATAAAGGCCAACCTCACGTCTTCGACCAAAAAATTAAAAGTACAACTTTTCGATATTTAAAAAAGTCTGTGTTTTAAATCATTACATGAATAAATTGTCAATTAAAATCATAATTTTTTCAAGTGCAACTTATGAGTATAGTATAAGCCAATGGCTGGACCATTAGCTTATACTGTACTCGTAAGTTGCAGTATTTCAAAAAAAAAATGTACCACATATTTTTTTTTCAGATAAACTTGCGAATACACTCCCAAATAGCACGTGTCAGAAATGTTTTTTTTTTGGCAAATAACACAATAAATAGTTGAATGAGTATTATGTTATACAGTATAATACTGTATAGCGCATAGCACAGCTTTGCATTGCTTTCCTGCTGAGCACAAATCCGAATCTTTGATCTAAATTTATTGTAGGCCTACGAATAATAAAAATAAATGTCAGATTAACTGTTTGTGTATCTTGCGTGTTGATTTTGCTTTTAAAGTATGTACTTGTCTCAAACACATTACAAACTCGATAATATCAATGTGATGGAACCAAGCCTATTTCGGATAATTGAAAATTCGAAATCCAAAATTTTGGAAATCCGAAATTTCAATGTAGGCCGCCTATATGCTCGGTTTGGCAGTAAAAATATTTAACAACGTTGTACAAGTTGGAAAACGTAAACAATTTATTTATTTATTTATTTATTTTATTTTTTACATCCCATGGAGATATCAATACAGAAAGAAAATAAAAAGTAAAAAGAACTCCTCAAACGGAGGTAATACAAATAATGGATGGCATTCAAAAAGAAGATGCAAAGCTCCAAAAAGAAAATACTAAATCACAATTTGTCAATTGAAATGAAAAGGAACAATTAAAAACGATAATGGTGATAATAAATTATATTAACAACATAGTAGGAATTGACCTTAGACAAAATTTACACAAAAAAGGATATCTGTGTAAATTTTGTAAAATTTGTGTAAAATTTATAATTGTTCAAGTTGCAAATGTCTCAACAGTTGTTGTCATTTCAACAAAATTGTCACCAAATACTTCTTAGATGATCAATAATTTGAACATCTCAATATCAGATGTATCTTGTGGCCTTTTTTGTCATTTTCATGGTTTCACTGTATTATCTCACGTGTCTTATTACCTAGATTTTTTTTCTGTTAATTTTAATTACCTTTTTGCCATTACTTATATATGTTTTTGTTTTTTGCTTTTACTTTTTGTATTGTGCTCGTTCTTACCCCTGGTGGATGCTCTTTGATAATAAATAAATAAATAAAATAAATACGCGTACATTCCGTTCCAACTACAATACAGTACTATTGAACAACACCAAATTTTCCTCGACTAAATTGTCAAATTAAATAAAATAATTGAAGGCTTGCCCGGAATAACGTTGAATGTAACAATTCATAGTTTTGAGTAAATGGCAAAAGAAGTATTCAGCAACATATTGATTGTCACGTATACATATATACATATGTACATATATACGCCTAGACGTTTATATGAGAAACGTTTTTCCATAATAATCCCAATTTTGACTTTTTGTAACATACAACGTTATTCCGGGCAAGCCTTCAATTGTTTATGTACAAGTACATAAGGTTCTTGTATTGATTTATCAGATAAAATCAAATAAATTTAAATTTGATTTTAATAAACAATATACTTGTACATGTACAGTACGTATATGAATTTGAATTTGCTTCATGGTAGTAAACTTTTAATGTACAAAATTTCTACCAATTTTGCTATTTTGAAAAAGTATACGTTATCGTATCCGAGAGTAGATATGCAGTCAGGCATGATTCGGGTAAGCGGGTGCAGATAAGCTGGTGCAGAGCTGTTCATCGTGGGTACTGGACTCTGCCAGGGGTGCTTTTGCGATTTACTTTGAAAAAATGATTGCGAAATTTCAAAGAAAATTAATGTAAGAAATGCTGCATCTAACGACACCATACTGCAATTATATAAAGCGCACACATACAGTATGTCAACGCGAAGGAGGAAGTCATTTTTAATAAGAATAGTCCACGTCTGTTTATGCGTGTGTGTGAGAGAAACGGTGACGAACGCTTTAGTCTCGATCATCGGGCGACGTCCTCAGAACATCGCTCATGCTCCCATGCTACAGCGGGAGAGGAGGTCTACTTCTAATATGAAGGATATTATATTTCGCAACTGAAAAATTCTTAAAATTTACTTTACGCTATTATTTCCAACATATATATTAAATTATTTTTTTATTTACATCCTTTATAAAAGTACACAATTTATTCATTTTTCTACCTTCACCTCGTTGGTTTAGTTAAGGAATCGTTTTTCGTCAAGTTTCTTTTTTATTTGTTCACATAATCGTCTAACGACTGCAAATACTTTTCAGGACGTGCACGTGTGTTTAACTTCTCGATACCTCCCTTCCAGACAAATTCTGCTCCAGTGTTGCATAACCTGTTGCAGGATCGCAGTTTTTCACGGTTTTACTGTTTTAGAATAGTTGTTCGTTGTTTCGTTATTCTCCAAGTTTGTTTGTCATTTTCCCGAACATGTAGTAGTTCAGGGTCGTAACCAGGGGGAGGGCTCAGACTTTCCTCCAGTTCTTTCAATCTTCCGCCGCGGCACAAATACCTGGCCAATCTCCAAGAGAAATCCTCTCGCAGACTTCGAAAAGTAGATTTTGCCATCTGGTTCATGTTTATTATTGTAAAAATTGAATTTTTCTTACTGAATAAAATAAAATAAAAAAACTTTAAAAAAAAAGGCTTTTATTTTGCAAATGTACTAAAAGTTAAAAAATAAAATTTTCTTCAGTATCCTAAAATTGTTCTTAACACACATGACTAAAACTAAAAGCGTG
>JAQIWH010000732.1:0-41744 GCA_034695005.1 Cryptops parisi | reverse complement strand
GACTTTCCCTGACTTTTTCAAGGTCTACCCTAAATTCCCTGACTTTCCAGGTTTTTCCAGGTCGTGGGAACCCTGTAATAATATACTGTGTACACAGTATATTTATACGATAGAAGCAATGGATGCAATTCATCGATAAATGTTAAACTTTTTTTTTTATTATTATTATTATTATTATTATCAAAGTATCCAGTCTCTCATATTCCTACTAAAATTTATATTATTGCGTATTTGAGCAATGGTTGCAATGATTTGGGGCTTCAGTAACCAAAACCGCAAACTTAATATTTCACTGTTTTCGGAAGCTGCCAAGGTCAAGAGATTTATCTCTCCGCGAAACCCTTCTCACCTTACAGCTTGCCCATTCAACATTTCTAATAAAGATTGCTGTTCTTTCTCCCTTCGTTCTTAATTGAAACTTATTGGGCTTGGAATCAACAAATGAGCCAACTAACAAACAAACGAGCCCTAGATTTCTGCTTTTCATCCATTTAAGACACACCGAATACATTTGATCCTTCTCCTCCCATCGCCTGGATGAAATCACACCCCTATACCGAGATAATCATCAATACTACTGTAACGCTACTATGCAAATACAATATAGGGTGTCCGAAAATTATGTTTACCACTTTAATGCCAAAGCACCTACAATTGTAAAGGTGAATTTTCGGACACCCCGAATTGGGTCAGTGCAGTGAGTGCAATGTATGTTTTCATTATAAAACTCACCTACTTTTCAAATTTTTCCATACATTTTCCTCAAAACTTCGAACAAATGCGTGTTATAGTCGTGAAATGATAGGAAAATTTATATGAAAAATGCATATCTAATGCTACAAAGCTTCTAATTTCACATGTCAAACATGTTGATATTACAATTTGGATAATATATTGTCTCATAACCACTCTTTATGAAGTACGAGCTTTCATATATATATATACATGTAATTTGGGATTTAATGAACAGTTTACAACCATATTCAACCAATTTTAAATATGGTTATAAACTGCTTATAAACTGTCATATTACATGTACAGTGTATGAAAGCTCGTACATGATTCTATATTAATAAATTATGAACTCTACCAATTATGCGGATACTGAACGACCACAAAAACTGTTTTTGTGGCCGTGTTGTCTCTTGTGTGTGTTTATTTGTTTGTCACTGTGACCAAGTTTTTATGTAAAGGAAGCGAAACGTCAGTAAAGTGTGGATAGTTTGATGATTTTTGACCTACCCTGTCAGTCAAAGGTAAGCCACCTTTTTTGGTTATTGATCATAACAAGAGGTGATTTACTTGGTTTTCATTAAATCCACGTGTAAGCCCACTTTTAAATTAACTTTTGCATCACCGGTACCTAGGTTTGTCCAAATTTTCTAGTCGAGTTCATAAATAAGCGCCTATAATAAATTGCTATTCTAGCGTTAATAGTATTAATCACGTCTAGTAAATGAGCTATGATATATCTATATCCATTGTAAGCTATATACGCATCATAAAGTCGTAAATTAAAGTTCAGTGTTATAGTAAGTAGGCCTATATATATAAATCACTTTTAAAGTGCAAACTATATTTACTTTATAATTAGGGTACTTCATTTCAACCATAGCAATCAATTAAGTCAACCAGTTTAATTTGTATTGCTTAGCAATATTCGCTAGTTAGATTATCGATTTCGGTATAAGTTTCAACGTTTTTTCAATGTGGTGGCGCTATCATAAATGGCGGGGAGGAGCGCGCTGCAGATTTTATTAGATGAATAACTTGTTCTATAAACTTCACGAAAATTTGGATGTATGCGATTTTCGATTTATGCCATTTGTGTGTTTCACTGTAACATGGAAAGTTTCACTTTTTGAAAATGTAATTTCACTAGTATGCGACAAAATAAATCCTCCTAGATACTCGTTATATAAGAAAAGTTGGTTATTAGTCGAATTTGTTCCAAGAATGCACACACGAATGGATGCTGAACTTTTGTCACTACATGAAAATTTTGATATATGCGATTTTCGATTTATCAAACACTTAAGCGGAACGTAACCAACGCGTAAATCGAGTGCCTCCGTTTTATCAGTTTTATGATAAAATGTGAACTTTTTTTCACTGTTCGATCTATGATTCGTTTAAGTTACCCTAAACTTAAAAGAACATCCTCAACAAAAATCCTACCACTTTTCTTGATCCTACTTCGGAAGTCTACATATTCAATCAAGCTTCGATCTAAATCCACACGAAGGGAAAAAAACTTTCCCAAAAAATTGAATCAACTTTTCGAATCTCACGATTTCTTCCATGTCACGAAGAAGTAGAAGTGAAACCAGAAAAAACATTTTCCTCAAATCACAGGCTTTTCGAACCACTGATTATCGTTCAAAGCTCGGGTTATTGCAACCTAACAAACATCCACAATTGAGGTCTCGTCAAAGTGAAAAAAAAAATATATATATATAAGAGAAAAATTACAAGAGGAAGGTGAACGAGTCCGTGATTTATGAACTTGGGTTACGCGATCCAATGCCACTCTGCTACCATTTTTACGATTACGTCATGGAAGCCTAGTTAAAGCTGCCGCAGTTCACAGTGAGCTTTTACACTCTGCGATGGTAAATATCGCACATGGGAACAACAACATCATCATCATCACCATCCAACTGAACGAATGGAGTCGTAAATATAACGAAACAGGGACTGTCCTCGAAACCTCGATTTTCACCAGATTCGGTTTGCCGGTACATTTCATTCGGTCATCACCTCATTTACAAAATTCGGCTATCCCACCAACACCCAGAATTGAACAAGACGACAACTATCACAATTGCAATAGAATCATTGTCATGTTTCACATGTGTCATATGTTTCATTGTCATGGGTTCTTATTACGAGTTATGTTTAATTCGTAATTTTGGTTCTTTGGATTGTTAATAAATAATTTTCATGCTGTTTATATTAGTTTCATTGTGAGCGAGTTTTGAGCTGAGAATTTAACGCACCTGTCATCTAAGTCATTTATGAGAATATACTGTATAGTTCAATGTACCAAAAGCGCATGAAACGAGAACCGCATAAATCCTTCACACAAAAAAACCGCACAAGTCCAGTCCAATGGACCAACGTACATACAGTATACCTGTCTATGACAGTAAAGTATATAAAGAGCATAATTAAAAAGCATTTTTAATGTACTTGTTTCATTACAATACTCATTAAACGTCCTATATTTTTTGTTTACTTTCAGAAATATGTAAATTATTTTCGTCATTACAAACCATTAGTCGCCATGGTGATGTACTACATTAACCTTCATTTTCATATAATAACTTTTTGTATCGTTTATGATTGTTCAGTTATTGCTCACTGATCAATACCATCAAGTATTAACGACTCTTAATTATCAATACCAATGAAGTACATGCTAAACTTTTAACTATCTGCAAACAGGCGGGCACTTTATTAAAGTGTGATCAGCAAACCACGATTACAATTAAAGTCTATAAACATAATTGCCCTTTGGCTGTCACTATCGTTATAGTAATTTTATAAAGTAGCGCGTCAATCATGTACAAGCAAAATGTAAGTTACTGTATCATAAACTACAATAATACTGTATATTAATAATGCCATCCGTTTTAAAATGTACAATCATAGTTGCGATTCGACGCTAGTTGAATAAACTGCAAACGAATGAATTTGTGCGTAATGCGAAGTATCATTTTTCGTTCAGAAAATCTCTTTCAATGCTTTAAACGGTGAAACCTGTTATATAAACCAAATCAGCGAAAAACCAAAATCAAATGTTGAAGTTAACCAGCAAGAGCTCACCTAAAATAGCGAAGTCTATCTGAACCGGGTACACATCAAATTAGCACAAAACCTAAATGATTATTCCCAGACCTTGGATGAAACTTTCGAGCAACCCGTTTACAAATAACATCAAACATCGTCGAAGAAAATATTTTAACTAAGTCATTTAAAGCTAATACAGTTAGCCACAAATTTTATTAACTGCCATCACTAGGTATACGTGGTTTCAAATTGTTCATTCCGATTAGTTCATAACCTTTTATTTGACTTTACTTGTTACAACCTCTGGTCCAGGCCTGTAGCCAGAAACCCTTTTTCGGAGAGGGCTTAGACATTTTCGGGAGAAGAGGGGGGTGCAAACACGAAAAGTCATAGAAATTGAAAAACAAACATAATTTTTTGACAGTTCCATGTCTTGAAAAAGATTTCGGGAAATCTTTACCTAACCTGACTAGGCCCCCTGGGCCCTCCCCCTGGCTACGGCCCTGCTCTGGTTGCAATCTTATCGCTTGTTTTAACCTTTTATCACATCTTGGATGTCATTTTTAACCAAGCTTCGTGTGTAGGGACTTGAAATTTAGTGCACGAATTAGTCCCGCGTGACAATTGAATCTATCAAATTTTGAGGAATCGATGTCAAATTGATTCCAACGTGTCAATTCGGAGCTATTGGCACGTGAAAAGTCGTTTCTTCAGGAGTGTTGCTGATGCTTTAAACCATATGTTCGTTTCCCATCGTTGTAAATAAACATAGCCCACATATATAGTAGGCCTATGCATAGTTTACTACATATATGTAGTAAACTATGCATAGCCCTACTATATATATATGTAAGTTATGTTCACTATATGTAAACAACTATATACTGTATATAGTTCACGCTCATTATTGAGTGTAAACAAATTCATCCGAAAAAACACTTTAGTATTAAAGGTAACTTTTTATACAACTTAAAGAACTTTATTTACCTATTATTGATAATACCCACCCTCTCCATCTTCACAAACTTACTTATAATTTTGACACTGCGAAAAGAACTTCTACATCCTTTAAATTCCACTATGTCAAATCTATTCCTTATAATCAATATCATAAATTTCCTTTTTTGTTCATTTGAAGGTTGGAATGCGTTGGAACCGGTGAGATTAAGGCGTCTCCCAGTACATCATGAGTTTAAGAAACAAAATACAACCAACTTAAACAAACAATTATATCGTCATTTATTGCTGGTAGATTAGACTTTGTTTTACCTATCCTCCTAATTCTCTTTTGTTTTAAAATTGTTTTGTTTTGTGTTAATTTTTCGATTTGTAAAAATTGTCTGATGTTAAAAAAAAAAGGTTCCATAAATTTATAATTAAAAAAAAAGTCAAATGGTGAATAATACTGTTTGAATTGTCTACCAACTTTAGTTTATATCTAGATGACGTTACTTTCTCCATAGATAATATTTTCACCCATAGTTGGCAGTGGAGTACTATCAGGTAGATCCATAGTAGTGAAAAAGATTACGTTACCAAAAATTTCATTTGATTTAACTCGATTTGGCCTCTAAACGTTCAGAAAGTGCTACGAGTGAATGTGTATTAAGATAAAAGCCAGTGTCGTGACGTAGGCCTATTAAATGCAGTTTCTATTACGTAAAATGCCTTATTCTATGTTGAAATTTGTACAGCATGTTTTTGGCAACCACAAGTTATTTCTAGAAACGTAACCCCTACAAATAACGATTTTACTAGTTTCCCAAATTTATAATACGGCAAACGTCTGTAAATACAATGAAAATGCATTACAAAACTATATCGTATTTTTTTGTTAAGATATTGTTTTTCAAACTAATAGAAGTAATACATCTATAATAAGTTTTGGTAACAGAAAATTCCACTGTATGAAGCAATCACTTCCTTTCCTACTAGCATTTCAAGATATGCAAACTGAATGTCACAATTTAAATGGCAGTGGGCTATTCAATTACCATCATCAACTGATACGAGATCAACTAACCAAGAATATTTTTTAAAAACCGAACTTCCTCGTGGTTTCTCTCTCAACAACAAAAATGAGTTAAAGTAAAACAAGATAAAAGATATACAGTATCTAAAAAAAAATAAAGGAAACAAAATTTTGACATCCTCAAAACCTGATCTCTATCGAACAACGAACCCCTCTGGATATAATACATCGGCCATTGCTTTTTAAGTGATTTTCATTACTGTCCCATCCGTTAAAAGCAATAGGTGGTGGGTGTGCTAAAAGGTCAAATGAAGAAGTTTTTGTCAACAGTTGATCACATTCAAAGCTATTATTGACCAATTTCTTTCAAAGATGATTTCCACGTGTTGAAACACGTCTTCTTTAATCCAATAAACAAATTTTCTCGATAATGACAAGGCAATGACCAAAACAACCAATCTTAACTTCAAAACGGAATTGCATGGTACGAACCAATCAAGTTCGAATTTAACTTGCCAAAAGATTAACAAAACAGCAGAAAAAGTAAAAATCAGCACATAATAATCCTTAGAAATAGAAATATTCCATGTATTATATACATAGAACTTCCCACGTTAAAGTAACCGACGATAGAGATGTAAATGACTAATAACAAAATTGCACCATTTTAACGGATATTGCACAAACCAGTGATTTTTTTTTCAGCGTATACGAGAGTATACGTGTCTGCTTTAACTTTCGATTTTATCGATATTTTATCGGTAATCTATCGATATTTGTATGAATATTGATCTCGGGTACCGCTTTTTTTTTGTATATAGAAAAATAGCACTGGTCACAAACACAGGAGCGGAGCACACTCTCTGACCAGGGGGAGGGGAGAAACCAGCTTCCAAGTGGGAGGGGGAGCATTGAATCAAACAAGTAGAAATATATTTTTGGCTGAAATAGGTTCGAAAAAAAAAAGGATTTATCTTTGTGTACAACAATGTGTGGTAGCTTGAATGGCTTAGAATGCAGGCATATCGTCAACAAACATTTTTCGACGAAAAACGGACCCTTGACAAAATCTCAGAAAATCTCAGCATTGTGACAAAATCTCAGAATTTGAAAAGTGTGACAAAATCTCAGAATTTGAAAAATTGTGACAAAATCTCAGAATTTGAAAAAGTGTGACAAAATCTCAAAATCTGACTGACATCGGTCCGTCTAAATTTGATACAACAAAATGTTCCACAACACGACCCCAACCAATGCTCAAAATTTCAGCTTTGTAATTATCGGGAACCTACCAAAAAAAGTTCAAAGATGATGAACCATTTCAAAGTCGGAGTAAGTTGAATATGAAGAAAGTTAAAAACAACAACCACAATTATAGCAAAAATCCTAAACTTCCTGACAAAAATGAAAAAAACTTGTATCTATAACAAAAATATTTCGTGTGACAACAAAACAATATTTTGTCACCAATTTGTAGAAAATCAATATGCTACTGCTGAAAAAAATATTCTCACTAAATACCACCTGTTTTAACACCGCAGTTCTTCATTATACAATATTAATACTTAATAGATTATACATTTGACAAACTACGTTGCAACTATATACGTATGTATAGGCCTACTATACTATACAGTATATAATCATGGAGTTATAGGTTAGGTTACAACCTAACCTAACCTATAACTCCATGACATAACCAAAACCTGCCACATCAAATTACTTTTTTGTCTCGCAACTTTATTTGTAATCGACTCAAAACTTGACAATTAAAACTAAGCGTGGCACAAACAAAAACACACGTTCTACTATATTAGAATCACCCAATGAAGTGAAAAGCAAAGAATTTATTATTGCAAATCATCAATGTTTCTTATATCAAACATGACTTTGCATTCTTCAGCTCACTACCGCATCAACATCCGATCTATAGGAAGCGATATTTTCCTACAACGAGCACACGATCTTGAAACAATGGTTTTTAAATGCACGAAGATCTCGGTTTATGCGAGTTAATTTCGCTAATATGCGACGAGAGTAATCCTACCAGATGCTCGTTTTATGCATAAACACCCCCCCCCCGTGCGCTGATAGACGAGTGAAAAAAAAAGCTGGAGTTCTGCAGTCATGGGAATTTCCATATATGCCATTTATGCAAGGTTTTCGCAGTACGAAACCCTCTAAACCAATAATTTTTTGTACAACACTATCTCTTGATATACACTACAAGAAATTTTCACGTATTGCATTATTTATTTATTTTTATTTATCGAACAACACTTGTATTGTAACGTTTTATTTCACTGTAACTAGGCCTATATGACAGTTGCAATTTTCCAAATTAGAATACTGTTGGAATTAAGTTTAAATAATTTTAGTACTTTCCGGGGCCAATCTATTTGCTTGTACTTGGTTATGGGTTTAGTTTGAAGGTTTATTTTGAATTTCTTTGTTTTTCCTAACCTAACTTGCAAAATAAACCCATAACCAAGTACAAGCAAATAGCAACATCAGACTGGCCCCGCTCTAACCGGAAAGTACCATAATTTTATTTGACATTCTTATTCTATTAAAAAAATGACAATAGTGATAAAAAATAATAATTTAAACAAATCACAAATTTCACAGTCAATTACGATGAACTGTGCTATTGAGACATTATTACACTATTATATTAATAGTCAGATTGTAGGCGCAGTTTGAAACATTTTGTAGTACAGTATAACCTTTCAAAATAATAACTATTAAATCATGTAAAATAATAAGCAGCAATAAGTGATAAATAATTGCTATAATTTTCATACACAAACGAGTGCATCAACAGATTAACCATCACTTATGTTACCATACCACCCATTCAGCTTTAACCTTCATAGTTACACTTTGACATTTACCCACACGACTATGTTCCCCCACGAGATATTTTTGCTCAAAAAATAAACATTCATAGTCTCATTTAAATCCAAATCTAAACAAAACGTCTCCCGCAAAGTTGACACCATTTGACCATCATCGTCATCGATGCATACTGCAATAAATTTAAATACAAAAGATGACACGTTCGCTACAACAACAATCCGCGAAGTGGTGGATTTCAACTGTGAACACTTTCCCTATGGAACGAATGAATGACGTCATGCTCCTTTCCCCCCTACCACCATCTCCTTCCACCTTGAAAACGCGACCAAAGAGACGTGACAGGGACAACAACATGCGCAATCGCCAATCATACTTAGAAACCCTTCCAGTGTCATTCGTGCTTCGCAACGAAGGAACAAAAAGGAATACAACAAATTGTCATACGTTTGACTACGGTCTAAGACACAAGACAGACTACTCACCTATTGGTCTCGGTCGACAGGTCGTCCCATCAATGCGTGTATTCTATTGTCACGGCAACAAGCCCGATGACTATCGACAGCGACAACGGCGGAACTGGGGACCCACGAGGGGCGATGACGTCACTCAGCTGCCAACCCTTGTTGTCAGGAGCAGCGAAGAACCGATGACGACTGTGATTCACAAAATGCCAAAAATAGAGCGCTGGGAACTGAAATTAACTGGCCAAACGAGAAGGCACTCTGTAAATAACAAAAGAAATCAAGAATGTTTTAGAGAGACGTCGTCGTATTACGAGGAAAAAAAAACAAATAAAGCAAAGTGGTACCGTAATTAGTCTGTCAAAGCAAGCACGTGTGTGCGAAACGATTATTCTTCTTATCTTATGATTTAGTAATTCTCTAACCCCCCTCCCCTCTTACACTCTCGTGAAAATCAGCAATCGGCAACTGAAAAATTTGCTCATAGTCATATCTTGAGACAGACACGCGTGTATGTATGTATATACACGTGTATATTATCTTTGTGCACTCAATATGTAAAGTACAGTAGTACACTATTGCATGTACCGTATACAGCACAGCACGTGTGTATGAGCACAGGTTAATACAGTATGTGTTACAGTTACAGGCAATATATGAATCCAAGCATTGTATACAACGCCAAAGCAATGTATGAAATTAGCATTCGAAGAGTTATGTTAAGAAAAAATTAGATTAGGTTTAAATCTAGGCTTAAATGTTTTTGACAAAATGTTGTTAAATAACCTAACCTAAACAATTCTATACAAGATATTATTATTCTACATTGCCAAAAGTGGCTTGAAAATTGTATACAATTCCTAGATTGTATACACTGCCTGTGACATATATAGTGTACGTATAAGTTACATGTACAATATATAAATATGTACACGATATTGTATAGTATACTGTACATGTTTATGACCTGTTGTTGATTACAAAATAAATTCTGAAATCTTCACAAAATAAGTGTGACATTACATATACACAGTACCGTAATGAAAAACAGCAGGCTATATAGAAATACAACATAGCTCAATTTTTTTGATAAAAAAATAACGAGGCAGTTATAATACTGCGAGCCCAATATAGTAAATAATACAAAGCAGAGTTATACAACTAATATAGCTAGCATATACTACTTTCAATGTCATACATTTAAAAGCCACAAATACGAGTATGGATTTAGCATATGCACCGCTCAACCCTGACATTTGTGAACTACACCAAAAAAATAACAAATGCTCAATATATGGAACTATAATTACAAAATAAGGCATTCATCATTCATTCAGTTTTACATGACACACATTCAGGTGTAACTCATAAATGTGTGTATTAGTAGGTCTATAATTCAATACTCCACCAGAAAATAATGCAATGCAACGACGCAATAACTGCAGACTGTAGAGACAAAAACCATTCACTTCCTTTAACATTATGGTTCGTACCTGAAACATCATGGCCACATGTCAAAATATTAGTGAAACTGGATAGTAGTCGTGTTCTTAACACGACACGTGCCTAAGTATAATTTACTGACACAGCATGACGTTGCATTTTTCTAAGGATAACCCAAGAACAACTGTACAGCTCACTATTTGAACTTGTGTCGTTTAAAAAAAAATAAATTGAAAAGAACACGACGCACATGACTTTCAGGATTCATACCATATTAAGTACGGTCGATGTAGTTTCATAATTTTGTACCTATTATTATAACTTTTGTGAAACCATGATAAAACATTTGTATACAGTGGAAACTCATTAATCCGTTCCAAAAAAAAAAAAAAAATTGCGAATACTGAATGTGACGAATATGGAATCGATTACAGATACAGTACTTTGTAAATCCACTCCAGTCTTGTTAACCAAACCTTACTGTTACAACTCCACGTCATATTTAGTTTACTTATATTTTATGATATTGTTCTTCTTAAAAACCGACTCTTCGTGACCTTGACTATGACTTTTGGTGACGAATATCGGAGCATTATTTTGCCGAAAGATATGTGACGAATATAGAAGACTGACGAATATAGAGGTTCGACTGTATAAGTAAATAATGTACAGAAAATACACAATTCTGCTAACTAAATACGTTCTTTCATTCGATTCCATACAACAAACTATCTAGCATTTCAATAGAACGCAGCCAATCAATCTCATCAAACAATGTATCGATCACCAATCAATTTTATGTCACTCTGAAATTTTTTTAGTATTGCAGTACTGTACTTTACTTTGTCGACAGTACTGCAATCCTAAAAAATAAATCCAGGTTGACAGGTGTTAACAGAAACCAAAACAGCGCTAACCCACAAGTGAAGTCGGGACCATAGAAACAAACATTACAAAAATCAAATGGTCCGAAAACAACATTACAAGAGAAAAAAAAAAACTTGATACATAATTAAATACCTCCGATCAACTATAAGCCAGCTGATGGATGAACATGAAAACATGGCAAGATTTGAGCAACACTGTCAGATTACACGAGCACTCCATGCGATACATATCGTGATCATCGCGGAGAAGTAGATTAGTGAGTGGTGGATCGATTACATAACTTGCACGGGCAGCTCTTGCTGCCTCATCTATTTTTCCACAACATCCAAGGTCAGGGAAGCAAAAGTAGTAGACCAAGAAAATGGAAGAAAAAAAAACTATTGCTCGAGTGAAGAAAAAAAAAAAAAAACATTTATAAAATGGAACCACCCACTCTTAAAAAACTTTAGCACCTGTGCAACCCATACGATGTGTGACTAATACGAAACGCTTCCCACACCCGATCAATGTCTCGAATCGAAAATGAAAGATTCAAAACAAATCATTTTGGGGACCACCATCAACCTGCCTGAAGCGATGAACGCAAAATGCGAAAGTACTAGTAGTTCTGTGAACAGCAAACCTCACTACGATAAAAAAAAATTAATTTAAAAAAAAATTAATTAATGCGATTGCAACCAAAATTTAATGGGTTTTGTTAAGAAGCCCTTCTGAATAACTTGTGCAAGTTTGAAGTAAATCCATTGAACCGTTTGCAAGTTATCGCGAGACATAGACACACACACACACAGACAAATGTCATTTCGTCCCACTTCTCGAAACATAGACCTCACTTCGTTCGGTCAATAAAACGTGCATATAGTGACGACACCTTGTCATTCGGAGTGTGTCGCGAAAACAGCAGCAAAAAAAAATCGTTTTTTTTTACGCCAAGTTCTTTCATATATGCGACGACAGAAACCCTCCCTTTATAATTCAGATAATTTTCGGTATTACGCGAAGATGGACTAGTGATTGAATTGAACTTTCCTAGCTGGGACTGTTCGTTGCATGTGTAACTTTCATAGCTAAAAATTAGCCTAAACTTTCCACAAAGTTTTATGCGAGTTGCGTTATATGGGACTCAGTGATAAATCCTCCCAGATGCTCGTTATAGGTTAGTACATTATAAATGCTTTTTCGCTTTATATTTGATTTCTGCAATTTTCGATTCAATTTATGCGATTTTTGTTATATTGGACTCATTATTTTTTTATTTGAATTTAACAGTCTAAACAAGATCAAATACACACATAAAGGCAAAGTAACCTGTACACAGGCAACGTCATAAAATCAAAAGATTCACGCGATTCTCACTTTATGCGATTTTTGGTACATTAGACTTGGACTATACAGTAGGCTACATTTTCATAAATGCGTGTTCAATTCCTAATATGAAACGTATAAAAAAATTCGCTATTATGCAAAGTTCGACTGATTTCGTGACAAGTTACACTTACAGTACATAAAAATGTAAAATTCTAACTCCATAAAAATGGCAAAAAAGAAATACGACATGAAATAAGAATTGATGTAAACACTATTAAATCAAAAAACCAAAAATTAATAGGTACCACTAGATGTAGTGGATATTTGTTGTTTTGTTTTTAAATCGTACTTGCAAATCCACAAGCACGACGTCTAAACACAGAACGTTTGTTGTTGCGAGTTTATAAATTGTATCAGATCATGGGCATGTCCTACTGAACAGAGTGCAACTCGCAAACAGTTGGCGTCAGAAACCAGACTGAACCCACATGGCACGAGCGGGAATCGAACCCGTTTCACTCGCGCCACAGGCGAACATCTTAACCACTAGACTAGGCCACCACGGAGCCCTAATGTATGTGTGTATGTTTCGCTCTAAAACCACGGGGTTTGCCATTGCAACGTGGGTAAGCAATAAAACCCACAAGATAAATTACAACAATGAACTGCGTAATAGAAAATATACAGTATACTGTTATGTTTACAGGCAATATATATAATCTAATCATTGTAAACAATGCCAAACTTGGTTAGGCAATGTATGAAATTAACACAAACAGTTTATGTTAAGAAATTTTTTTTTATTAGGTCTTGTATTCAAGTGTTTAAAGTTAAGTTTAAATGTAAATTAAGCTTACATGTTTTTTTTAAGAGAAAATGTTAACTAACTTAACCTAAACAGTTCTATAAAAGATGTTATTTCATACTTTGCCAAAAGAGGGTTAGGCATTGTATACGATGTCTGGATTATATAGATTCCCTGTAATATATGTACTATTATAATACTGTAGTATGCTGTATATATCACTAGATTTGTACTTCATCATATCAATATTATTCATCAATATGAATGAAACGCGGCGTCCTCCATAACAACATGGAAGTAAACAAAACGGAGTATAAAAGAGGATCCAGTGGCGGTCACCCGGTGCGGTAACTCATGGTGTCACCCCACCCGCAGATCTTGCATACTAGATCAAAAAATATTCTTAATAATGTACTAATTTTACTCGTAAATATCGTAATTCCAGTGCTCAAATAGCAATGTAGCAACAAATGAACAAATGGTAAACAAACATTATAATTAAAATTACGTTTAAATCATAACATCATTTGCACACTTAAGTTTGAGTTAAAGTGAAAATTTGGTAAGAAGCAATAAAATAAGTAAAAACATTTAAGAACTATATCAAACTTATGTTCATTTAATGTTAAACTTTTTACTCACATGAGATACATTTCGTTGAAAAGCATTGCCCTAAACAACTTTCAACTGACCAGCTTTATTCTAGCATGGAAATGCAGTACTTGTGAACTCGTATGAAATAATTTCAAATAAATAAACAGAAACAAATATACAAGTATTTCAGTACGTCTTGACTAAATCAGACTTCCCTTTCCTAGTTTTTGCAACCCACAAACCCATTGAATTAACAGTTAATTAGATAATGAACTTGCAGATACAGTATATTGATACATTATGATTATAGCTGACATGTAAACTGAGCTCACGAAAATGTTTTTTGTTTATACAAAAAATAACCATACAAATATTTTTATAAGAATAATAAATTTTAAAACACTGCGCACAAAATTTCTAGACATCGGGTGTCACCCCTCTGATGGCGACACCCGGTGCGGTTCGCACCCCCCTAGGAACGCCACTGTGAGGAACCCCAGAGAGTATCAATGTTGTTTTGAATTTGTTTCACTATCATTGTCTAGAAGCTTGACTTCTAGATCCGTTATTATTTATATTTGACAGACATACAGCTACAATAATAGTACTAGTAAGTTACTTAAACACAACTTTCCGCTTAAAAAAAGGTAACAAAATTATCACATAATTCAGAACAAAATTTATAATAAGTTTTTATCTGTATTTTTGTTTGTTCCTAAGGAATGTATATTAATAAAATAAAATAAATAAAAATAACATCACCAACCCCAGAAATAAAACTTCGGAATTCCTCGATTTATGCGAGTTCCGTTTACGCAATTTCTTTATTATTCGACGCAAAATCGTCTCAGATGCTTGTTATAAGTGAGAATAATTTCGTTATTAAGCGATTCTACGCGGCAGTGCAGAAAGTGACAACGTTTCTGCACCTTATTTCTTTATAAAAATGTATTGAAATTGTCCGTTGTAATTTTTCCTATTCACGAAATTTCGATATAGGCGAGATTTCCGCAGAATGTAACCCTCACGTAAATCTAAGACTGTAACATTCACATTATACTAGCAGTAATGCAATCTATGTTAAATACTGCTAGTTATGTACAAAAAACTGCAGCAATTTAATCATAACACAGCATTGATAAAAATCTTATTTCGTTTTAGACAATAAAATACGTTCGTACCAACCATCGCATAAATCAAAATTCCTACGAAACGGCTAAACTTCAGCGTTCAGTCATTCTACAAAATCGCTTGATAGTAAAATTTTCTCGCATACGTACAGTACTTTGACTGTTTCTCAACAAAGTGTAACACATCGCTGAGGTCTCTCTCGTCACATATTAGTGAAACCACACATACAAAAAAACTCGCATAGAAATTGAAGACTTCCTGTATTATCAATATTACTGTACATGCAATGCAACCATAAAGATTCTATGATCATGCAGCCGTTTTCATGTTATCCATGAAAACGGCTAATCCATTTTAATGGATAAATCAAAAATAAAATAAAATAAACCAAAAAACATTTTTCAACAGCAAAAATTTCTTTAATAAACATAACAGAAAATCTTTTAGTTCGTTTTTTTTAACTATAACTTAGCGCACGCGTAATTGTACACATTGAACATACATGTATTTAACTTATTGCACAAATTATGGAGCTCACGAACCATCACACGCACATGAATTCTATTTCAATTTAAATCCAAGCAAGCCACACAGTTCAGGAACTAGAAAAAGCTCAACTTATATTCTAAAAGCCTCCTACACAAGCAATGTGTATAATGTGACGAGTGGAGCAACTTGTAGACAATTATGACGTCAGCCTCTTGTCAATCAGTTTTCATCGATTGGACAAGAAGCTGACGTCACAGTTCTCCATAAATTGTTCCACTTGTCAAGACTACAAATTGCATGTCAAGAGGCTTTAAAGTTACAACAAAAATTCTAAAACAAACAAAACAAGTACCGTACTTTAAAAATGCTTTTTAAGGATATGTTTTATATAGTTTCGCTTAATGCAAATTTTAGATTTACGCGATCTTAGAGTTATTCCATATTTATGCAATTTTTTATTCGATTCGAGTTTTGAACTTGCATGGTTTTTGATTTATACGATTCTCACTTATATGCGATTTTTGGAGCATTTGACTATACAGTATACTCGTCTTTAGACGCCAGAATACGTTCAATTCCCAGCTGATTCACTCACAAAGTCACTCATAAGTGAAGCTAATATAGAGCGTATAAAAAAAAACAACAAATTCAATCCACACATGTAAAATGGCGTGACTTTCCAACTCCAAAATCTCAAAACTTTTTTTTCTTCTATAACATAACTTATTAAAAATCGTGTCAAGATATCAGGACACCCACCATACCTTTCGATTCTAATTTATTCCTCGATTCTTCCATTTTTTTTCTTCCTCTCTCACTCTTTCTAATCCACTTTACCAAAAGCTTTTTCTCCCTTGAAAAGAAAACTGTTCAACCGTCGTGGCAAAGTATTAAATATTGAATTGACCACTCAAGCCTTCAGGTTAAAATATATTGCACACCACACCACACTCCACTATACTAATGTAGAAGAGGATAACATAGCCCAACTCCCTCTATCTCATCAGGTTGGAAACAATTTTATCGACCTTGCCTTGGTTGTCCTACTTCTCTTTCGCCACGCCTAACGTTAGATAATCCAATTACAAACCAGAGATGGCTTCAGGCGCAATGAAAAACTTTTAACCAAAATAATAATAATAATAATGATAAAAACACACCAGTGATAATAAATAATGATAATAAAAATTCAAACATTATCAACCAGAAAAAGAAAAGAGACCATCAATTAATGGCAATTTGTTGAAAAACAACACTCGTGATCATTACCACCATCACTCGTTTTCGGCGGCATTTTGCGTGATGATGATGATGAGGGGAAAACGTCAAGAACCGTCGTCTATAAACTAACAAGCTCGTATAAATTAATCAGTGGGTTGTTTCCAAGATAATCGCCATGTCGAGAAACAAACTGAAAAATGAATTGCAATGTTCTGATTTGATGAAATTGCCGGCAATTCGGCCTTAAATAAATCTTCTGGGAAGTTGAATGTTCCAAACATTTTGCTGCAACATAAACGAAAAATCACGATATCAACCCCTTCTGGTGGAAGAACGGTTTTTAAACTTTCTTTACATGTATAATGGCTCTGGATGTCACGACACTCGCCAGTGACCATAATTAACGTGAATTGAAAAAAAAAACAACTCATTTTTCTGTCTGGTTTTCTTCGTTTGGTGGTGAAACGTTTTGGCAAAATAACCTCAGTTAGGTAGGTAATGAAAAGATTTGGGTTTTTCGAATTATTGCAACCTGTCACTTCCCACTTCCGTTTCTATTAACATCATAAAACTCAGCGTTAAGATGTCAAACCGAATTTCCTTGTTGGCTATCTAATATTCCCCTGTTGTTGTTGTTGTTGTTGTTGATGTTAATTTTTTGCCAGACCCAAGAATGTTACCGTGTTCCGTTTCTAGAAAAACATGGCGATTGAAATGTGCAATCCAACACGTAACAAACATGATCCGATTTACTAACTTGAACATTAATTGAAGGCTTGCCCGGAAAAACGTTGCATGTAACAATTCACAATTTTGAGTAAATGATAAAAGAGGTATTCAGCAACACATTGATTGTCACATATTAGGTGCCCGATTTCAAAGTGATATATCATATGTATGTTTTAGGTAGGTAGGAGTTTGTTAATTGACAGCACTAGCTAGGCCCATATATGAGGCACAGTTTTCCATAATAATCTCAATATTGAATTTTTGTAACATACAACGTTATTCCGGGCAAGCCTTCAATTCGGCACTGCCGAATTGAAAGTATACACTGGCGACGCTACATGTAGCAAAGTGCAGCAATGTAATACAGAATGATTAAAAAAACTGTCACTAATTTTTAAAGAACGATTTGCCACGAACCGCTTAAGCAAACGAAAACTACAACATTAAAGTTCAACTCAATATTTTTCCAACGATATGTAATTCTATGATACGGCTTCCATAGTTTAGTCGCGATGGCCGGGCGAAAAACAAAGTTGTAAAACTATGATTTCACGAGTACGGTGCATCCAGAAAGTTTGGAATAATCTCAGCAGCCGAACAACGTTTCCTTTTACACACACGTTTGTCATCTTAAACGGTTCTTAAGAAAAGAAACAAAAATATCCTCGTAAAGTTGCACATTTAATCTTTCGTCATGCAAAATGACTGTTCTCAGCGGTGCATTATTCGCTGAAAATAAATTCATGCCTAAAGTAGGGCGGTCCAAAAAGTTTAAATTAACTGAAAACCTGTCATGTCGGATGAACTCGGTATTCAGTCTATAATATTCTATAATATATGACATTCTATAAAAATGTTTTTATAGAATGTCATATCACTTTCTTGCTACCATCGTTTTGTCAACGTTGCTCTGTAACAACAGAACGGGTTCATCCTGGAACTGATCTTCAATAGATGGAATTAAAACTGTTTCCAAAATAATGATGTCAAACATCAGCATTGACAGTCCACTTCAGAATGCCTAGTTAACCAACCCCTTGGGCAGAAAAGCAACCCCACGTCATGAGTTTTTTGCGGAACTTGCTCCGTTTGTGCAATAAAGTCGGAAATGCTGGTAAGCTTCAGTAAGTTTTCTCCAAACAGTTCCGGTGGCTTCAGCAATGCAAAACATGGTTTCATCACTGAACATGATACTTTCCCACTACTGTGGAGTAAAGTGTTTATACGTCTTGGCTTCTTGGTAAGATTTGTCTTCTTTGTTGGTTTGAAGGACATGGAAACCCAATTGCCTCACCCTCAAATAATTCCATGTTGTTGACTCCGGCGCTGTTTAGTAGTCATTGACAATTCCTTTGCAATATCTCTAACTGGCATTGGTTTGGTTTTTCGCACGATTTGTCTTAAGGTCCAGGTAGGTTGGTAAACTATGCATTCTGAAGGGGACTGTCAATGCTGATGTTTTTACATCAGTATTTCGTAACAGTTTTAATTTCATCTATTGAATATCAGTTCCAGGATGAACTAGTTCAGTTGTCACACAGCAACGTTGACACAACGTTGGTTGCAAAAAAGTGAAATTGACATTCAGTAAAAGCATTTTTATAGAACGTCATATATTACAGAATATTTTATAGAATATTATAGACTGAACACCGAGTTCACCCGACATGAATCCCGTAGAAAACCCGTGACATGTTCTGATAACTTGGGTGCAGTAGTTTCGTCCAAAATTTGATAAATATGCAGCAACACAGACTTGGGCAAGTATTTCAGTTGATGAATGTAAAACACTTGCAATAGTGTTGTAAGTGAGTAAATCATCTTCTGTCAAAAAGGGGAGGGAAAACAAAGTATTAAAGGTGTAATCCAAACTTTATGGACAAGTTTTCAATTATTCTGAAGTTTTTGGACTGCTCTACTTCAGACATGAATTTTTTTTCAGCGAATGATGCACTGCTGAGATTAACCAATTTGCATGAAGGAAGATTAAATGTGCACCTTTATGATAGTATTTTTGTTTCTTTTCCTAAGAGCCGTTTAAGATGACAAACGTGTGCCTAAAAAAAAGTTGCATGGCTGCTGGGATTATTCTGGACGCACTGTACAGTGGAATCCGGTTATTATGACCACTTTGGGACTAGTGCTTTTTGATAAAAATAACCAGCTGATAACATTAAACAATAAATAAGACTGATTATGATAACAATAACTGATTCATAACATTATCCGTGATTATAATAACCGGATTTCACTGTACTTGTGCCGTCATTTTTGTCTTAAGTAAGCTTTGACGATGCATGATTGCAACAGTACGTTTTTTCCTGATTTGGTCTGTAAATCTGCATCAGAACACCTGGCTGATATTCGTATCACTAATTTAATATCCCCACCCTTCATTTAACACTCACTTCGTTTACTTTTGCGTTGAACAGTTATGCATTGAACTCCTCTTGTAGTTGTAAAAATCATTTTAATACTAGTACTTTTGTTCGCGCGACCATTGTGACCAAACTATGGCAGACATATGGTTTCCGAATTCCGATATACAATTATATTGATATATGTACATAAGTAATTGTATATCATTAGATAAAAAATGAATTAAACTTTTATGTAATATTTTTAGTTTTCGTCTAGCTTAAGCGGTTCATGAGAAATTTCTCTTCGAAAATGTGTGAGTTTATTGATGCCACCCTGTATATAAGGGGTTTCACTCGTTATTGTTCCTAGCTTTTCCTTTATAACTTTCAAACCAATAGATGCAATTCATTGAAATTTGACACGGAAATAAGATATGCGTATGAGAAGTATTATGATCACATAGCAAGTGTTTAAAGTGTCGTCATTAACATCAAAACATGTCAAAACATATCATGGCGGTGAGGAACCCCGACTTGGCTTTCATATTGTCTTGATGCTAATGGCGACCACTTCAACATTTGCTATGAGATCATCATGCTTCTCTTATACCAAGCTATTTCCGTGTCAAATTTCACTGAATTGAATTATGCCTATTAGTTTGAAAGTTACAAGGGGAAAGCAGGAGCCGATTAAGCGAGTGAGACACCCTGTACATTCTCCACACCACATGGCATTAATAAACAGCGTTCTTTTATTTAGACAGTACAATACGTTCGCACAAACATCGAAGGAATTCCTCATGGATAGACCTCCTGTATAAAAAATCGTGCTACTAAAAAATTATACGAAATCACCAGTTCGAACAACGCACGAGCCCGTTCGTTTTACTTATTGAAGAAATTCCTCACATAGAACAAAAGTACACCTGTACCTTGTTATATGTGAAGAATGTTTTCCTCCCAAATTCTTGTGGGAAAAAATGTTTTGATCCTACCAGCTCAATGTTCACCCAACTTCGATTTTCTAGCACGTTTCCACTGTAGGCCTACTCAACCCCTGTTTAGTCTACACTCGTTCTCTCAGACACAATGGGTGCGACCAAGCAAACAAACAAAATAGACAAATGTTAAGTGCTTTGCTTTAATTCGAATTTTTGTTTCAACACTGTTGGGGGTGGGTGGGGGAAGCTAAAACGTTAACAAACAAACACGTGGACTACCTGCGTGTATCCGTTATATTCGCACACCAGAAAGCCTATTTAGTATGCCAAGAAACAAACACGATGGCTGTCGGAACGAAATAACAAACGTATCTTTGCGGTTAGAAAATTCGAATTCAGCAGCGGCGCAGGTTCACCACGTGCATGTCAGCACTTCCGACCTCGAGTCTACATTTCCAATTCACAATCGTGGCGCAGTTTTCTGGGCGGGTTAAAGATGCACGCGAAAGAAAACTCTTCAATGTGATAACGCGCAACATTCAATAGCTTATAATGCAGTGACCAGATTTGAAATAAACCTCACTACTTCTGCAAGCCGAGAAAATATCCAACAGATTCCATTTCAGTTGAAGGTGGATACATACAAGTAGTGGCGCAATTCCGTCAGATTTGTTGTTCATCCGAAAAGATAAAAAAAAGGTGTTCAAAAAATCTCCACAGGAAATGTGTACGATACTGTATTGGAAGTCTACTATCCAACGAAGAATGGTAGTACTGTACTATCTTTAAACGTTGATTAGTTCATAAAATGTGGTAGAATGCATATAAAAACTTACTGGTGATTTGGCTATTAATGATTTGACAAATGTGTGGTTGAGTTATAGTTTAGACGTTAGTCAATTTCATCAGTTTTTATTGTAAAACTAGACAAATTGTAAACAAAAATATGTAGATTTTACAACTCCCCACCCTAACTATGATAATTAACTCAAGTAAGCAAACAAAAAAAAAATCCAAAACACACAAAATATGTAGGCAAAAAACTTTGCTGTCTATGGGCTACTTCACACTTCTTGCACGAATATCTTTGCACATACGAATTGTTGTTTTGCTCAAAAATTATGAGTTCGGAAAGTAGAATTGCACCTAACATATTCGAAAATGCTTCTGGCTCATTTTTGACAAGAATGTTATTCAACACCCTTTTACACCAGGCCCTTCAATTATCAGGATTAAGTATGTTGAAATGCAGTTTTGGGTCACTCACTACCCATCACAGAAACTACGAGCACAAAGTGACAACCAAGATAGAACCCTATTCTATCATAAAATGACAACTTTTAAAACCCAGACTCAGATCATAACTAAACAGCATAAAAATGAATTTTTTTACAATTTGTGTTGTCATGGCATTGAACAGCTATAAACACAAATCAACAAAAATTTTCATTTCCGTTTCATAATCCTGTACGACGAAAGTCCTGAATAATTGACATCTCTAGACGATGGAGTGACAAAAAAAAAACAAACGAAACTAACACAAAAGTACTTTTCCTTTTCCCCGAGTTTACAGCATCGCTGAAGAGCGATTCCAATTAACTTGCCACACTCTTGTACTTGGATCTTCTAACGAGTCAGACCATTGTTTGTTTTGCAACATCTTAAGACTCCAAACACTCCAAACAAAAAAAGAATGAAAATGGCACTAATAACAAACCATCTGAAAAATTAACTCGGAAAGTGCAGTGGCAAACCTTTACCCATGCACCAGTCCATGTAAACCTTGTGTGGTTAAAGAGGGAAGGCGAAAAGGGAGAGAATCGATAGAAAATCGATTCTCTTACGCAAAGAGCTGAAAAGAAAAGCCAACTCTCAGAACCCTAAACACATTGGAAAACAGAACAGCCAAAAGAATTAAAGCAACCCTACGGAGCCATTTCGGAACCAAGCTAAAGGGGTGGTGACATAAATAAAAATAATAAAAGAAAAACTCTTGTGGGAATCCCGCAGATGATCGCTGCAAAATGGCTCAATGTCACATGTCGTTTATCATCTGTCAACGCGGAATCCAATCATTCAACACGTGTTGGTGGCCAACAACTTTGATAGTGTGTTGTCAGAGCTTGTCTCGCTGAACAGCACCAGTCACAAAAGATGAGACAGGATAAAGCGAACAACAGTTTGGATCGTTTGTCGTTTCATTGTTCCGATTTGATTTTTACAAATCGAATCGGAACGAAGGTAAACTGGTCCCACAACGAAAGGGGGTGGAAAAGTAAAGGATAGCCAATGTGAAATAACGAATGTCCTACTTACTCTGCGTTTTGATTAACGTCAACTCCACCGCAGAACTGTCCATTTCTACTAACCAACCAGGTAGTGGCCAACGACGATTCATCGAATATTCATGGGGTGAGAGAGTTTCAATGCGCTGGGATTTGGGTTTAGAAAGATCAATGAAATTCTGAAGGGGATAACAATGGATGGCTCGACCATGATTTAGAGACAACCGTGAAATTATGTAAGCGAAGCTACTGCTTTTACGCTCTCGTCTTTGACCAAGCTATAATACAGCATAAATCTATATACAGGGAGTGCTCGATTTATAATACGAAAGTCTGTAAATTTCTTTCTCCATTATGAGACGAGAGAAATCCTCCCAAATGTAAGAAAATTTCGCTCTTATGCGATTCTTTGCAGTGGTGGTACGCACAAATAACAAAGCTTCTGCTACTTTTCTTCTATACAGTGTGTTCACCAACATAAAACTGTGTGGTGCCAACGCTAACCTCACCTTGGAAACGTCGTTACCTAAGTTTTTTTATGAGAGTTTTGATATACAGTATGTGATTTGTTATTTATGCGAGAGTTTCGCAGAACGTAACCCCTCGCATACGTCGAAAAACTACTTTTACTTTGGATCCATTCTATGATGGATTCTGGAAAGTGTTTCCACTCTTGTAATATAAACTAATAAGTACCCCGTCAAAAATGACGGCAAAGTTTGTTTTATGTTTGTTTTCATTATGCAATTCATTGGTTTAACTCGTGTAGCTTCGCATCATTTGTTTATTTTTTGTTTTAACTCTCGTTACAGTTAGTATGTATCGATTTAGGTATTTGTCACACAATGGTAACGCTTCCGTAGCTGGAGATGAGGATGAAGAAGAGGAGCACTCTAGTCTTTAATTAAGTAGGATATCTAAACTTGATGTGATAGATGCACACTGTAATCTACAATTGAACGACAATTTCAGAATAAGCACTAACCAAGCTACTGGTGTGTTCAACCTCCCCCCCCTGGATAAGATAAAGATTAGGGCTACAGTATAAAAGTTCTTCCGGATTAGTTCTTTCTATCAATATTGTATCATTCAAAATAACGTGAACTTTACGTCGTACTGCACTGTACTGTACTGTGGAAATGTACGTCGTACTCGTACATAATGGACCATGGAAGTAATGATGTTCATGACAGTGGACAAAGAGAGTTGCGTGACAACTCTCGGTTTACAAATATTCGCTATAACGAATTTCACAATTCATTCAAACATCTCGTTCTTTATTTATTTTTATTTATTTATTTATTTGTTATTTACGTACCGGTACTGTATTTTATTTTTGTTATTATTTTAAAATTCCACAATCCAAAGCTATCACAATTCATTTTATTTTAACCCTCAATATCCGATCATATACGATAAGCCATAACATTATAATAAAACGTATGGTAGGCTTTTATACATATACAATACATATTGTAAAAAAAAATTGAGAAATGCGAGGTACACATCACGAACAAATCGTATAACGAACGTCATGGAACGCAATTCTTTCGTAGACAAGAGTTATCTGTACACTTATCTGAAGCCCCAACCTGATACAAAATAAATACGTACAAGGCTTATACAGATGACTAACTGTATAATCGTCGAATAGAAATCGCATATTCGTATAATCGCGGAATTCGTATGAATTGAGAACTTCTTGAACTTCTTGTGTTAATGGTTTTGAAGGCTACGGTTGACACTGAACAGCGTTGTGTTCTGGAACTTTAAAAGATATTCCATATTTGATGAAAGAACTAAAAGTGTTAAGTTGAAAACCCCTATTAGGCACGACAGTGGAACGAAACCAAGAGCACTGTTCAACATAAACAAGTTCCAACAAACTTAATTTATAATTCACAGCAAGTGAAACGAAGTCACTACTCTGTAATCTGGCACTCTATCTCAGAGCACACACACACACACAAATAAACTCTCTACAAACTACAGTAGGCCTACCACCTTTAACATTCGCTCAGCTCTCCAAAAATTTACCCACAAATTTTTCTACCTACCACAATCTATTTGGCGCAATGGGAAACCTTATATACTACAAAGGATAAGTTCCGACTTTCTCTTTAAATGATAATCTTCTTCGGCGATTGTTTTACAACGATGATCACACTCGACACGAGTGCATAACCCTTTTACGCACGATATAACGTGGAGCATGAAGTGCACCCAATTGACGTTTTTAAACGTGAAAACACTCACGACCACGTCGACGACAAGACCAAAAATGAAGGGCTGAAAGTTCACTAAGAACTAAAGAGCCTGAAAATTCAATCAGGCGGCAAGGAAATGGGAAGGGTGAAAAAGGAGCTGAAAGCAGAAAAGCCAAGAAAAGAAGAAGAAGAAGAAGAAACAGAAACGAACACTATATAGTCTCTCCCTCCACAACGGAACACTCTCGAAACATGTTCTAACGTGGAGGGAGACATAATGAAAACAAATTCGACGAGCAAGTAACACGCAAGGTTCAATAGCTACCGAATTTTACATGAAAACCACTTCTACCAATTAGTTTGACATTTTACATACAGTATACATACAGGGTGTTTCTAAAAGAATATTTCACGTTGACAAGCACTTAACTAAGTAACAAAATAATATGAAGGGCTCCGAGCAATATAATGGTTTACAAAAAATGACGTTTTACATCAAACTAACTGTCCCTCAGTACTGTTTGTTTCTACTTTCTTTACTGCTGGTTACTTTCGTAACATTCAGTTTCGTTCTATGGATATCAGAATAATTGAAGGCTTGCCTGGAATAACGTTGTATGTTACAAAAATTCAATATTGAGATTATAATGGAAAACTGTACTGCATATATGGGGCCTAGTTAGTGCTGTCAATTGACAATCTCATACCTACCTAAAACATACATAATATCACTTGTTATACCATATCTTCAATTTAAAGGTACTTAAATTGAACCAGGAAAAAGTTTCGTCTGCGGCGCATTTTTTTGTGTGCTTCATATACTGAAGGGATTCCGTATTATTGTACAACATATAAAAGGGTTCCAGCACTAAATATAATTGGGAAACGCTGCGCTAATGTATTTAACCCCTTGGGTTGTGTAATAAAAAATTCAAAATCAAATCAAATTCGTTACTTAGTTATGGTATCGCCTTGCCAAAGTGTAACGTTCTTTTTTAAACACCCTGTAAAGATACATGTACAATGAACGTCCAAATTTGATTAGTACAGTTCCGCACCACAAAAACATTTTTCCCTATAGCGAGCACCTTCGAAGATTTCTCTCATCGCATATTGACGAACTAGCATAAGTTGACGACTTTTTGCGTTAATTGAAAATAAACACAAACTTATTTATATGTGTGAAACTTTTTCTACAAACGTGTTTTCAATTGTATTTTTTGAATATATTTTTAAAGTTTAGTGTACTTGAGCGTGTAAAAAAACAAACAAATTTTGAGTTAATCAGGTTATCGGATTATCCAACAATCTTCTATTCAACTACACACGTTGAATAACAAAGCTTTCAGTGTATGTACTTCCAACGATTTTGAATTCAAATCATGTTCACCCTTGACTTGAATAACTTGTTGCCCATGTGAAATGAAAGCATTAAACACTGTTTTGGACGAAAAAAAACAGCACCTGTGGAAATTTGAATTGTCAGTTTACAATTAACATTTTGATAGCAAGGAAAGATAACAGTCAACATGGAATGTCAATAATAATTTTTTTTTCTCTCTATGCTAAGCACTTATTTTATAAACACAATTCAATACAAGAAACAACAAAATCGTATGAAACTTTAAATTTAACTACAAATTCATACAAAATGTCGTAATTTGAATATAAAGTTGCTATATTTCTTTGGTTCTCTCGTTACAATCAATATGAACAATAGATTAACATGACGATACATATGCTGAAAAGTGTCAACAGCCTTTCTATTGAAATGGTCAGATGATGCTCTTACCAGGCGTTTTTGAAAACTTTGCAGTATATATTAACAAGACTCAATAATAAAATTTCATTAACTCAGTAATATAATTATGGAATTGACTCAAATTTAAGAACTACACATTATATATAAAGAAAAGAATAACAACATATTAGAATGTGTACATATGTAATTTCGTGTTATGCTTC
This sequence comes from Cryptops parisi, assembly GCA_034695005.1. NCBI lineage: Eukaryota > Metazoa > Arthropoda > Chilopoda > Scolopendromorpha > Cryptopidae > Cryptops > Cryptops parisi. Next base: position 14,294 of record JAQIWH010000732.1, on the reverse strand, counting down.
ATAAGACCGTGTATTTATTATGATATACTGTACAGCTGAACCTCTATATTGGTCATTAATCCGTTCCAAAAAACAAACAAACTGACGAATACTGAATCTGACAAATCTAGAACCAATTGCAAATTACTGTACTTTTCCAAGCCTTACTGTTAGTACACCACATCATATTTGGTTTATTTTTTCATATTTTATATTATTCTTCAAACTAATTTTTCGTGACCTTGACTGACTTTTGGTGACAGATGTGGAATTTTTGGACAAATATCGGAGCATTATTTTGCAGAAAATATGTGACGAATATTGGATTTGACGAATATAGAGGTTCCTTTTTATATTATGTGATAAAATTTTTTAAAATGATCAATTTTTATAAAGAAGGTTATATATAGTATATACACTAAATATTTTACACTGTAAATACTGTACAGTGTACAGTACATGGATGTTTTATACCTTTATATGTTTACATGTACAAACACAATAGTTAGTTTTTAAGGCTATTTCTCACCAAAAAACAAAAAACCCTACGATATAGAAAACAAAATTATAACATTAAAAATTCGGGTATCCTAAATTTTTAACTTGGCCTAAGCCTACATTTGAATGTTTGACCTGCTTTTTTTTTAATGTCCCTGAAATAATAAAAAAAAAAGGACAAGTAGCACAGTATGACGAAATACACTTTACAACAAATTCTGATACCTTATATGATACCTATGACTACAAACTTACGATTATGAATGAATAAAAAATCACATCTGTCCCACGACTCCGAAAAACTGTACAAAATTCAAAACACAAAAACAAATACGTAACCTGACAAAACGTAGCTGTAGAGTAGTAAAAGTAGCAGCAAAGAAAGGACCAACGTTACAGGAGGGCTGTTTGAGGCAGACAGGCGAAAATTATGTAACCGCCGCATTTAGCGATGACGTTTACACACTGTGGCAACAACACAAACAAACAACAGCATGGCATCATATCAACTACTAAGAGGAAGAATGAAAAAAAAGAACCATCCTAGCGAAAAATAAAATAAAAATAAAACAGCGTGTAGTAGGGAAGAGCAAAAGCCATTACAAGCAGCAGCCAAGGTGAGCAGAAAATAATCGCCTACCCACAAACCAATGTACAGGCTTCACCTCCTGCATGTTGTTGTTGTTGAAATTTCGGGTATGCCATTCATTTCAGCACCTGTCGTACACCAAAGTGGAGGCGGGGCGAACAAATTAGGCGGACGCACACCCCCCTGCGGCGTGGGCGTGCTCCGGTCTCCTTAACGATCTGTTTATTCACCTTGTCGAAACCATCAGCAGGGAGATCAACATGCCAACCAATGGGGGATACTTGCCCCCCTTGCTCTTGGAGTGGATGTCAAATCGCCCCTCCACTTGGGGGTGGTAGAAGTGAGAGGCTAGGTGAAAGGAGGGTTTGTGGTCTCCCCCCCCTCCTTCCCCTATCTCACGTTTTCCACTAACTTGTGTAGCCTGTGCCGTTGTCACACTATCCATTTCACACAGTGGTAAACTCCACCCCACCCCCCTTTTCTCCTTAACGCCAGTGTTGCGAGTTGAGATTTGAAACAGAGATTTCGGCCTCGTGTTGAACTAATATATCACCACTCAGTCAGTATGAATATAGAAATTGCTGATGTATAAACCGCAGAACTCTAGAAATGCGTGTACACGAAATACTGGACACAACCTGAGTTAACTAAACTATCTAGTTACATCGATATGCAAGATTAGGTTATGCAAGATCTACAGTGTTTGACAAAGTACTGTAATGAATTTTCAAACATAAAAATGTTTGAAACTTGTCATTTGATTTTTTTTTTTTTAAACAAGTTCACTAAAAATGCTTTTTATATACTGTCATATACAGATATACTGTATACCATTATACAGAGATACATAATGCAAAAAAAAAATCTATTTTGCTTTCTGCATGTTTCGATTTATGCGAATATATATTATTATTATTATTATTATTTTTTATTACAATCCTAATGATGCAAATGTAAATTTGACTAATTCGTTATTTGATTTATGCGAGTTTCGAGTGATTTTATTTTGGATTTCTGCAATTATCGATTTATTTATTTATTTATATATGTTTACAATGAACATGTGGTTTTTTGATTTATGCGAAGGACTTCTCCAGTTCTCGTTTTATGCGTTTTTTTGGTGCATTGCACTATACAGTATATTCTCATAAACGACTGTAGATGACAGTATACGTTCAATTACCAGCTCACTCACAAGTGAAGCTAATATAAAAGAGTATAAAAACGTTTGAATAACAAGGTGATACGAATATTAAAATTTGTATACATAATACAAAAATAAAAATAAAAATATGCGTCAAACCTTCCTTGTGCCCCATGTCTACAAATCTCAAACGAGATAGTTGCATTACAAAACAATACATTTACAAGCGATGTTATTATTTTTCAATTAAAAAAATTAATATGAAAAGTTGCAGCACAAATCACAATAACATTTATTTGAAATTCGTCATATTTCGTCAAGTACAAGTAGATAGGAACACCCTGTACTATAAGAACTCAAGTTTGTATATAATGCAACAAACTAATATCGATGTACTGCATAATACTATAATTATATATAATATACAAGTACTAAAATAACTCAAATAAAGCATGTCCTTTTTTCCCGTCATGAAAACATACATAGTGTAACGTTACCAGAAATTACGCTATCTTGCACACACCCGAAAACAAAAAATCGCCAATTAAAACTCTCCACACGCTATCTTAATTCAAAAACAATAAAAATCCTTTGAAATACGGTCATCTCCGTTTCGTTTTCTTTGCTATTGAGCGCATTAAATTGAGCCATTAAAGAACTACCGCATTTGTATTTTGTTGATGGAATCACCATTATAACCTTGGCCTGGTGAGAAAATAATAAATATGAAGGGAAAAAAAATGTCAATGTGTTGGTTGAGAAAAGAGTGGTTACCACCAGCAACCCCTGATGTTAATCGCTCCTCAGCCACCTGATCCTGACATGGGTGTATTTGGTCATCCTTTTCAGTTATTTAAGAAATTACAGAACTCAATCACTATCTTTTCTTTTTTTAGCAGTTAGGCTGCTGAGAAGCAGATAATAAAAAGTAACAAAAATAAATAAAATTAAAAAAATTAAAAAATTAAGTGAAAAGTTCCATAAATAAAAATTTGTCAATATCGCGCGGACGATTTAAAGCATTTCAACTGTCATCTACACAATCGGCAAGTTGTGTGTGTTGTATTCCATCGTGTCTATACACTCCTAAACGAATTACTACACAACGTTCTGCTGCTAATTTCTAGGTCAATACAGCTATTGTCAATTTCGAGGTATGGACATTTGAAGTGCAACATTTTGTTATTGAGTGGTTATGGTGGATGATTATTAAATGAAGGTATCACTTAGCAACCAACAACACGTGCCACGATACATTATTTCGAATCTATCCGTTATGAACACCCTGCAAAACTCCTAATAATCTTTCAACAATAGCCGGTTTGTCACGGTTTGTAAACAAATTACAACAATCCACGTGCGAAGAACGGGCTTCTCGACTAGTTTACAATAACGAGGGACTCTACCCACTACAAGGAAGTGAATTCTGATGAGTCTGGTAGCGAACCGTAGATATTAAAGGTCTCTGACTCTACCCTTTAAATATCATGTTCAATTTTATAAAAAAAGTACTTTCATATGTATATTTATAACCTCATAAATTGAGGTTTTGAGAACAAATATTGACACTTCTTTCATTGTGTCATTATTTAAAAAAGTAGCACACATTAAAAATGCTTTTTAAGCATACTGTTTATATAGCCTACTGTCATATACTGTATGTACAGTATATGCAAAAAAAAAAATCCATTTTTGATTTCTGCACGTTTTGATTTATGCGATTTAAAATTTATGCAATGTGAGTAATTTCGATATTTAGTTTATCGTGTTTTAAGTCATTTCATTTTTGATTTATGCACTTTTCGATTTATGCGAATTAATGCAAATTTCGATTTATGTGAAATTCGACATTTGACTACAGTAATGCGAGTTTTGACTAATTACATTTTTATTTTGCTGCTTGCTTATTTTATGTCCCAATGGGATAAAGTTAATAAAATAAAATAAATAAAATAAATTTCTGCAATTTGCTATTTATTTATCTATATATATACTGTATGCGATTTTTTTTTTACATTAGGCTTATGCGATTTTTGATTTATGCAAAGGACTTCTCGTTTTATGCGTTTTTTAGTACATTGATTTATACAGTATATTTTCATAAACGACTGTAGATTGCAGTATACGTTCAAATCCCAGCTCACTCACAAACTCACAATCACAAGTGAAGCTAATATAGTATAATAATTGTCATCGTATTAAACAAGTATAAATAAAATTGACAAGAAAATAATTCTTTCTTCCTGTTTTATATTCAATACATAATTTCCAAAAAAATCACCTAAATTGTACACATCAACACACACAAAAAAAAACTGACAAAACCACTTTTGTTACACCTGATTGTTTCAACGTGCCCACAAAAACCCAAAAATGGTGAACTGGGGGGCAATGTCTTGATTGTGGTCATTTCATGATCATCCGATTCTTCTCGGCACTGACCACTTACGAAACTCAAATCTCAAATTCGAGTTTCTTTCTCCATCAAGCTAGCATCTGAATGGCCAGCTCTCAACCCTTGGCCCCAAAACTACTAGTCGATACGTGACACGAATAAACATTGACCCTCCCTTCGTGACGTTTCGTCGCCTCTTCAATTTCGCTTGTCTCAGCAAGAAGCAGAACCGACTTCTGTTTCCTACTCAAGAGAGAACACAGAGATCAAAATCTGCAGCCCACGCAAATGTTTCTCCCCTTTTTTTCACGTCGTCTACAATCCAACCTATACCTCTACAGGGAGTACTTTCCTCCATAAAAGTTTCTGCAATTTCGGTATAAATAAGAATAAACAAACGACACCGTGTTTATTGCAACAACAAAAAAAAATCGAAACTTCCAAAAGCTTTTAGTCAAACGTTATAGAGGAGTGACGGCAGAAATGAAGACGGTGTGGTGTGAATCCGAAAGCTATATCGAGAGACATGCGACGAAGAAAAATGAATGTTTCATGCTGTTCTTCTATTCTTATGCGAATCATCTGTGCTAATGTTTGTTGGTCGCCCCTCCCCCCCTCCCCCCACTCGTAGAGATGTAAAAAAGAAGAAGAAAAAACTGCAATTGGTTTCCGATTCAACCAGTGTTGATATTTCAGAAAAGTAACAAAAAAAAATAATCGAAGTCTTGTATCTTCATTTTTTTTACGTCTTTCGTCGACTAGAAAGACGACATAAGGTTTGACAAATTTCTTCGGATCCAGGCACGGGCTCAAAAAATAAAAATGAAAATGAAAAGCCAGGCGACGAAAGAAATTCTCCTAGATGCACGTTATGGGCGAGAAAAATTCGCTATTATGCGATTTTGTGCAACGGAATGGATTGTCTCCTACAGTTTTTTCCACTTGGTGGCAAGTTGGAACGCGACTTTCGAATTTATCGATTGACTTTTTGATTGAACATAAAACGCATAAAGTTTGCATAAAACGAGGACCTACAGTATAAAAATTTTATCGTACAATCGAGCCTCATAAGAAGTTTAATTGGTGCATACAAACCCTCGTTATACGAACAGAATTTTATTCTTATAAAGTGCCAAATTCGTTAAAAATATCCAGTCACCGACACACATTGTATGAACAAGTTTCGCATAATGGACGTGGATAACCATATGGTTTACAAACTTCACTCCCAACTTCATTCCAAGCTTAGATTAAGTACTTTTTCTTATACTTTCTCTTTAATTTTAACAGTGAGACGTTTCCTCTTTTATATCCAGTTACTTTGGGGAAGAAGGCATAGTTTATAATTAGTCAGTTCGCTGATTTTGTATCAAAAAATTAAAAAACCCACTGTGATGTACAAACACATGTTTAAAACTGCTTTATAAACATACCCTTTATATACTGTCATATAGGATATACAGATATATTGTATGGACATATATACATAATGCAATCATGTGACGGCCAAATGACATACCGTACTTTAACGAAAAGTCGGTGCAGTCCTCAAACCGCAAATACCTACCTACATAATGCAAAGAATTTGCATTTCTACACGTTTCAATTTATGCGTGCAGAAATCGTAATGCGTATATTCTCACAAACGACTGTAGATGGCACTACCATCATGGCAGTATACGTTTAATTCCCAGTTCGCTCACTCACTAACAACTTTCTCACAAACTAACTCACTCACACGTGAAGCTAATATAAAAAGTATAAAAATTTGCGCAGACTGAATCACTACATTACAAGAGTTGTCAAGTGACATGACAGCCAATAGACTTTTCTATTATCACTGAATGGTGCTTTGTTGTATGGAAAGTGATTTTACCCTGCTAGTTGCGTGAAATATAGTCGTACCAGTAGCTCGTTATAAAAACCGACTGTTGTTACAGATTATACAAGCGTTCCATAGATATAGCTATGTACTGTAGGTATCAGAACTTAAAACACACGTATAAGATTTACATGTGTTTGCTCAATCTATTTGCTCAATCTTAGAAACAAACACCCAACGATATTCGTACGAGTCGTATGACGTTCCTGCACATGTTCGTTTCCTTGATATTTGCTTTCGATAAGGAAATTCATTTCGCATTTGTGATTCATAAGGGAAATTCCCATCTCGGGTAAGAGGAACATCTGCGAACATTTAGACTATTGAATAAGGCTTAAACTCCGTGAACGGAATAGCAAGATTGGCAGAGCTCTTCTTTAACAAGATCTAGAAGGTTTAGGATTCTAAAATGCATTGATACGATTAATGATCCGTAGCTAATGATGAGCTGAAAACAAGATCAATCGGTCTGATGATGTTTCTTACATACTTATGTTATTACTGTATTATCGCTACACTGGGTGTATGCCCGTCAAAAATGACGGGAGACAATTGATTCAATTCCTAATTCATTAATTTAACGCTTCGCAACATTCGTTAGAGTTAGTGTTTTATATTCACTTCATCTAATTAGTTACTGCTTATGTTTGTGTTGGTATGGCAACACGTTTATTGTTATGTTAAGGTTAAGTTTGTTTTTAGTTGTTGTCATGGAAACATTCTGGCACGGAAAGAGGAACAGAGAGAAATAGAGAGACACTTGGCTTTTATATTGTTTAGGCCTAATAAAAATTGGCAAAATTGGCTTTCCAAATGCGCTCACCGAATATTTCCATGGCAACGTATGGTTGTTATACCTCAGCTCAGTAGCCACTCGATTGTTGAAGCGATTTATCGAAAACGTTCAGATCTCAGTGCGAAAAACACGTTTTCAAGCGACTGGTCTCGAATTCATGCGCAAATAGCTTGTTTTGAAAGCTAAGAAGCACACCTCTATTACCTCAATGTCCATTAGAGGACTCAAACGGGTCATCATCACCGTCATTAATGACGGGTTCACTTCTGTATTATATAATTCAAAACTCATTAAAACTTGCACGGCACTCAAACTTTCACTTTTTTATTTTTTATGTTGAACCCTTTGTAACTTTTACACGTGTTGAACACCATTGAACATCTCCGCGCTGGCGTGTTAAGTGACGAATCTATCCAACCAAGTACTTACTTGTTTGTACAAAAGAACGCGGGGGTAATTAACACCTCATCAAATTAACAGCAAGTGAAACATCTCATCTTACTCAAACTGTTTGAGTCAAATAAAATAAAAAAACCAAATAGCTTCTCGTCACATTCCACTCTCTCGCTTGAGAGAAATTCCACAAATGCCATTTCTTCCCATTTCCTAGCCTATCTTTCTCCGACATTCAAGGTCTTTATCACATTTCTTTTCTTATGACTTTTCTTCTTTTGCTGCCATTTCCCCCTTTTATTTCCCCAACTAAACGATTAAAAAAAAAAACCAACCTTGGTTGAGAAAGTACCGCAATTCCGCACTCTTCTTACCTCCAATTTTTCAAGTCGAAAGTGTTAATTTACATGGTAATTCACAAAATGAAAAGCTACATTAAGCACTGTCTCTCAATTCCGCCAGAAGTGATGTCTTTTTGTTTTCCCATCTATTAATTTTTAAGTTGTCGGAAGACGATGGCAAACAAGGTTTGGGAAGACAATCGTTGTTTCAAACCCGGGAACAATTAATTTTAAAAAGAAGAAGAAAAAGAAAAAATCGAAATTGCTGCAGCATTATATTAAATAAATAAGGGAGATTCGCTCCTCTCCGAAACTGAATTTATTATCCAGTTTATAAATGCACGCAGCGCTTTTGATGCGACTTCGTTAGCCGCCAAGCTTAATGGATTTGATGCAATTGCAGTTTTCTTGGTTGTTTAGGTCAAGCGAAGAGCAAACAAAAATTCATTCATAACCGACTTTTTCCAGCTCTTCGTTACGAGTGCTAGCTGTAAATTATTCATGAATAAAACTTTCCATATCACACTAAATGCAACCTTCAAGATTAAAGGTGGGATAGAAAAGATGCATTTTTCAGAGTAAAGCACACGTTGGAAGCTCCGTTATTATTTTTTTTAAGGGACCATATCATGTGATAATCAACTTCCAGCAGAAAATCGTTTTAAGGCTAAAAACAATTCACAATTACTGTATCCTTATTTACAGTAGTAAATAAATGAATCGAACAATACAACTTCGTTATTAAACAACGATAATCTCAGTTATTTAATTGAAAAGTACCTAATCATAGCTATGATTGCCAGTTTTTTTTTCATATAGCATTGGGCATGTATTCTACATACGTGCATAAAAATAATTTTTATGCTGAATAATATCGTTAATATTTAATGTGTAGTAATTCTTTAAAAAAATAATCAATTGTCGTTTACTTTAAAGACCTCACAACACACGCAATACGCAAAAATGTTCGGTGTGGCGAATCGAGCAATTTGTGGAGAACTCTGACGTAAGTTTTTTGCCCAGCCAATGGAAACTGGTTGACAAGTTTCCATTGTTACAAGCTGACGTCACAGTTGTTCACTAATTGAAGGATTGCCCGGAATAACGTTGCATGTAACAATTCATAGTTCGGAGTAAGTGGCAAAAAAGTATTCAGCAACACATTGCTGGTCACCTATTAGGTGACCAATTTCGAAGTGATATATGTATATTTTTGGCAGGTATGAGTTTGTCTATTGACAGAACTAGCTAGGCCCGTATATGAAACACAGTTTTCCATAATAATCGCAATATTAAATTTTTGTAACATACAACGTTATTCCGGACAAGCCTTCAATTGCCTTTTGTGAACTACTGTACTTTTATGAAAGTCTAAATTCTCAGAAATCAAATGTCGCAACATGTTTGACATCAAATTGTAAATGTCAGGCAAGTTGACCAAATGTTTTGTTTATAATACGTGTACAAACAGGCTGTATAGACTACACTAAAAACTCGATTATCCGAAATTCCGATTTATCCGAATTAGTTAAAATACGGTTATGTCAATTCTTTAGAAAAATCATTTACGTTATCCATAGATTAGTGTGATAAATTATAATTTATTACACTTATGATTGTAAGTTAATACTGTACTGTACATACAAATTGTTCATTCAAGGTTCACTTTTTTTTTAAACTTGTAACAACGTTGTTGAATTTTTTTAATACCAAACCGGTCATATACAGTTTATTGAAATTCCAGATTATCCTAATTTTCAAATTATCCGAAATAGGTTTGATCCCACCACATTCGGATAATCGAGTTTGTAGTTTATATTTATTAACAACATAATCATTAAAAGTATAATGATCACCGTTTCACATTTCATTGCTTCTCCCAACCTAATTTTCTCATACTTTGAAAAGCTAAAAACAATAGTGCTTCAAGCTAGCAGCTATTCGAAGAACCTGGTGTAAAAGGATGTTAAGTACGGTAACATTTTTGTCACCTTCCGAACTCAAACTTTTGAGCAAAATAAGTACGTGTGAAGTAGCCCACCGATAGACAGCAATGCAAGTTCTGATCTTTGAAACTGATTTCCTCGGGAATTGTAAAAATATTACTCAACATCCTTTTACACCAGGCCCTTCATTTATGTTCCATATCGATGCAGATAGTGTTTTACGTACTTCACAATATTTTTATACATCTATACAAAAAGTCCCATTATAGCTTCGAAAATCAGGTTGCAATGAGACATCAAGTCTAACTTCTGAATTCGATTCAAGCTATTGGTATTCGTATAACCATAAACCAGCTTAATAGATCAGAAGATCAGAATTTCAAACACCAATGATCATAAATAGACGAACGAAAAACTTTACAAAAAAAATCCGCAGCAAACAAGATGTTTTTCCATAACATTCTAATCACTGTCCGGTCCTGTTCATACCCCTCCCCCCGCATCCACATGTACACAAGACGTTGCAAAATATCCAATCCATTCCTTTGCGGTATCTTAAATTCCAGGAAAGAACATAATGCTCGTTCGTTCCTAACGATCTCTTCAACTGAGAGAGAGCGAACTCGAGCAATTGACTCCCAAGAAGAATGACTTCACCTCGTTTTCATGTCAAAAGGGGCCACCCAAAATACATCAATTGAAGCTCGTTAAACCCCTCAGAACGGCGGAGAAAGTTCAAGTTTGCAAAACAACACGCCTGTGGTGCTTGACACAGTACTTGTCGCGGATTCTCAAAATAAACAATCTCGACCCCCGTGGTGCTTTGGCGAGGAGGACGCTGCCACCTCCAGTGATGGAGGAGGCCAAACCCTTTCAACAGGGGCTCATTCACTAGTGTATTTTACACCATTAGGGAGCTCAAAAGCGAGAGAAACATGCACATTGGAGGGCTGTTGGTTGCTTGTTGGGATTTGCCAAGACGTATGTCTCCAGCATCAGCAAACTCCAGCGCATGCGCCATGTCGCCTTTTTTGATAAGGGAATCGATCGCAAAGGCTCAGCTTCACAGTCTGCTTTCTAGTCTTTCGCTGACATAATGAGATTTCCGACTGACCTACTTTTCTACTGGCCTGTTGCCAATCAGATACAAGTGCGGTGGGTAATCCTCTTCCCAAGACATTGGCACTAATGAATTCGTCAGTTTTACCTAATTTTGATTGGAAGAGAAAATTTCGGTGCAAAAGACCCCATTCCTCTCGGTGGTCTACCTCTTTCCCCATCGTCGTCGTTTCTTCCTGCCTCGCAGCTTTTAACTACCACTGAGGTAACTGCCGAGAGAACTTCACGGTCGTGTCGTTGACATTAATATTTAATTAAGGATGAAAGCCGGCGAGAAAATAATTAAGCAACTCGCACCCCGCGCAGAAAGTCATTACGGGTCTTACGTTTACAAGTGTAAATGAGAAGATGATGAATTCAAGAATGAAAATGATACATTTAAACTTCCTCACGATCCAGCAGCGATAACGAGAACACAACCCATTATTCACATGCAACGCGATGCTTCTTTAACAAAAATCTCTAATTACTAAATGACATTTCAACAACTTCGCCGCCCCATAGTTCTTCCGGCTCTTTTCAAGTCAAACGAATCAACCATTCTTTGTCTAGTTCGCGAAAAGTTAACCGTCCGAGTTGCAAAAATAGTCAAAAGTTACCAAAGTCAACGAACTGAAATATGATCGTACCTGATAATACTGCTGCTGTTTTAATCTTCAAATAAGGCAAACTTTCTTTATGCACTGTCTTTCAGGGCTCGGACGAAAATTTTCAGAAATGCCTGTTAAATAATGCAATCAGTTAATGCCAGACAAAAAATAAACTATTCAGTGCAGTATAGATAAATCTTTCTACCCATTCTTAAGCCTACAAACAACAAAAACTATAAACTTAATGGTGGTACTAATGCCTGTGCCTAATGGTTTATAGACCCTCCACCATAAGTACCATATGCAACGAGACACTGGATCTTCCAAGACACAATTGACCTACGTCTTACCATTAAATCACAACAAGATCATTCACAATTCAAGGGCCTGGTGCAAAAGGGTGTTAATGTTGCTCACCACCTTTGTCAAAAATGACCTGGAATCATTTTCGAATGTGTTAGCTGCAATTCTACATTCAACACATAATTTTGAGCAAAAATAACAAAATGTGCAAAAAATATTAGTGCAAGAAGTATGAAGTAGCCCCCATAGACAGAAAGGCAAGTTCAGATTGTAAAAATGTTACTTAACACCCTTTTACATAAGGCCCTTCAATTGCAATTAATGCAAACCATTTTTGAAGGAAGAATGTTCTAATGACTAAACACATCTGTATAGATATGTTTAGTCATTCCACAACCAAAAAACTCGACTTTGGGTGTATCCAAAGAACAACTTTCATCAGTCCTGAAGATCACAGGAGGTCCTAGATTTATGCAAGGGTTATGTCCAGTACAAGTACAAGCATGAAATGGAATGTTGTATCGAAATTCTCATAAAGTGGCAAAACTTCAGAGTTCGGTCACTTGTGTTCCACTGCAGAAACGCATATAATGACCAAATATTTTCGCGTATAACGAGCATCTGTAAGCTCGAAGGATTTCGCTGGTATATTAACGAAATGTGAGAAACTCGCATAAAGCGAGGACTCCACATAGACCCTATATGACTTCTATAGAGTAAAATTCTATAAAATAAAATGTGTATCTTGTTCACAATTCTGTGAAGCCAACTCAACACAAACAAGTACATTAAAAAATTATTTTGGCAATATGTTTTATATATTGTCAAGTATCACAACTCACCAGTGATACTTCCCTTCCTTTAATTTTAAACTAATTCTCCAGATGACATCAAATTCACAAATGAAACTGATACAAAAAGTATAAAAGCTTTGGGGTTCTCCCTTTTAATCAGGAAACGCGGAAGGTTAATCATCCTTGTACAGCACATATTGTCATGTAAATGAATGATGACTGTATAGGGATATGTTCATATACATAAAACCATATATAGTACAGAGGCCTCGATTGATGCGATGTAACCATAGGCCTCGATTTATGCGAAGATTGCATTCCACGTAAGCCTCACGTGAAATCATGAATCGCGTATATCGAAATTCCCATATAAAGTGTCAAAAAATTCAAGATTTATTCACTTGTCACCACCATGCATTAGACAAAATTGCACCATAGCGAAATTTTCTCGTCCAATATTTCAGAGGAACACTCGCATCACATAGTACCAAAATCGAGGACTACCTGTGTTATAATATTTTATGGACAATTTTAGAGTTTTATTCAAGGGAATTTTGGCTTCTCCTTTTTAGATTTTACTTGACTTTCAATTTCAGATTTTGAACCTAAGTTTGATACATTCTATACTGAAACCCAGGGCAGGTGTAGGACTACTGCAGATTGCCGAATTACAGAATTTTGGGAACAAATCACTCTGTTTATTAATACACCAACTTAGCAAAAGCAAAATACACAAACTGACCACACAATACAGGAAACTGCAGAAAGTATCAAAACAAGAAAAAACTATGTACAGTAGTCAGTTATTAAATCCATCTTGCATTGGACACCAAGTTCGTCACTTTAAGGACGTTTCGTGTACCGACCTGCTACTTGCCTAGTGTTGAAATACTAGACGACGACGTCGATACGACATGACCTGTGACAGACTGGCTATAATATAGTGTACTAACTAAAATACACTAAAATGTATAATTTTTGTACACTACGTACTTTACATCGTGTGAATATACATAGTATTCTAAAATCTAAAGTATGCTATGAAATAATGTTCTTTTGTCAATCCCCTCCTTTTGAAAATCCTGCACACATGGACATCCTAGAACCTATGTTCTTACGTCATCAGTTCATTCGTGATGATGACTCTCTCAGATTTGAGTAAACAACTTACAAGTTATGTTTCACAATTGAAGGGCCTAGTGTCAAAGGGTGTTAAGTAACATTTTTGTCAACAACAAAAAAAATTACCTAGAAGCACTTTCGTTCGAATGTGTTAGGTGCAATTCGACCTTCACGCGTAATTTTAAGCAAAACAACAATATGTGCAAAGATATTAGTGCAAGAAGCCTGAAGTACCCCATAGATTGCAATGCGAGTTCAGTACACCAGGCCCTTCATGTAATGCAAATTTTTTGTAAACTTTTTACTGGTGCAAAGGCAAAGCATACCCTTTTTTTGTAATCATTGCATGCACTTCAACAACAACAAAAACTTCAATAAAATTAACAACCCGAGTGCAAATATA